>JBAPGN010001844.1:0-16298 GCA_037355405.1 Vitis amurensis | reverse complement strand
TGACGGTAAAGATTATCCTAACTGAATGGGTCACCAAGAGACAAGGGGTCCCTCCTGTGATAGAGTTATCTTAGTCCGATGGAAGGCCACTACCTAAGAGGCAGGTAAAGCTTGGGGAACATGCGGATGCCTTGAGAAAATTCTGGAAAACACATTGAAGAGGTTCAGAATAGGGCATACGACAAGGACAGTTCGACGACATAGGTGGGGGAGAAGTGTCACAAGAAAGCTTCAAAGCACCCTCCCATGGCGCTTATATAGGAGGAGGAAGCTTCTGGAGACTCCTAAGAGCCCATTACACTAAAGACATTGGTGGGAATATTGTGAAAGGTTCTAGAGATGGCCTAAGAGCATGTTCACACATTCTCGTACACTATGGTGGAAGGCCATTGAAGGGAAGTCAGGCTTTCTAGCAGAATTCTAGAGATCTCTTGTATATTCTTGTACATAGGGTTGTACATAGATTAGTGTAGGGAGTTCATAAATATTCTTGATTTGTAGGGAACCCTCAAGGGGTTCCAAAAGGTTTCCATGTGCTTATAAATAGGTGGAGGCCTCATTTGGCTAAGGCACCACCCAAATCCTTTCCTAACCAAGCAAATGAGCTTCCAAGCACTTGTAAAGGTTTCCTTGTGTTAGTAAAAGCTTCCATTCTTTAAAGAGTTGCCTACTAAGCTTCTTAAGCTTTTGAGTCGCGAGTGTCTTAGCCTAGCAAGCTAAGCATTGGGGAGCAAGGCTGACTTAGCAAGATCAAGCGACTTGACTTGTCTAAGTGCTGCACAAGCATAGTGAACGACTAAGTCTGTGACACTAGGGTGCCTAAATGGGCCTAGGGTGCCTAAGTGAGCCTAAGTCTAAATTAGGGCTGCCAAGAGTCACAATGGGGTTAAATGAACCCCCCAACCCAAGTCCCCGAGGTGGCTTAAAAAAGATAGGTCACGCGAGTAAGTAACGGCCACCAGGAATTGCTGTAAAGGACACTGTGTAGGAGGACAAAATGGAGGGTCTACCACCCCCTTTCCACTGTTTTTTTTTGGTGAAGAGAGCATCATGAGACTTCTCTAGCATATTCTGATCTAATTTTTGAGGTTCTACTTGTTCATCATTTGAAAATTCCAATACTGTTATTGCATTCTTATGTGCATTTACGAACTGCTCAAATGTTGTCCCGGATGTCAAGAGCTCCTCATGGTTTCCTGATTGAGTTATTTGTCCAGTTTCCATAACCAGAATTTTATCGACTTCAAGGAGAAACTTCACTTGATAAGTCACTAAAGTGATAGTTTTATGAGCAAGAGCAACCATGACGCATTCGTTGAAAGGAATTGCAGTTGTATGTGCATCTACTGCACTAAAGGGATCATCTAGGAAATACACATCTGAATCACTATAGATTTCCCTTGCCAGTTGGATCTTCTGCTCTTGGAGTTGATGAACACTATCATTGGACACTCAGGTACATAATAAACAACCTCAACCTCTTATTCTGGAACAAGAATATAATCAGGGCTCTGAATTAAAATATGCCATTATTAGAAAGCGATTTCTGAGGAGAATACAATGTAGAAGGTAGATCAGATGTTTTTTTTTGTGGGAATGAGAATATATATAAATAAACAGGATGGGTTGGGATGGGGGTGACCTATCCCAAAATCGTCCCATTACCATCCCTACTTGAAAGATGAACTTGATAATACAATTCAATAGTGATCTTTTGGGTGAAAAATGTTGGAGTCTAGCCTTCTTTGAGTTTTTAAAATTTTACATGTTATACAATAATTTAAATATCAAACTTTTGTTTTGATGTTACGTGTGGTTTTAAAAAAGTATTGAGAAAAATATATATATTTTTTTTTGTAAAAATAAAAAATTTAGTGTTGAGTGTTAATTAGCTCACGGAGGGTTGTTATTTTATTAAAATTAAAGTCAAGTGCTCTTTCACAATAAGGATTGATTTGGAAGGAAAAATAAGGAGGGAAGTATTTTGAATTGTAGCATGTGCTTTAATATTCTAACTGTTTTGTCTTATAAATTTCCCTTCAAATCTCTTCTTTGTTTTTTGAGAAAATTTTGAATTATTTTGTTGTCTACCACAAACATATCAGTATTTATAGATTTTACATTATTGATTATGGGGGAATTTCTTATTATAAGAAATCTCATGTATTTCCCTATTTTTAATTTATTTCAACTGCTCCTTCTATTTTTTAAGTACATTAACTTTTTGTTGATATGTTTGCATTTGAGTACCACTATTCTAGTGTTCAGTGTTTGCCAAAAAAAGGGCACTACTCCTTCACCTTTATCTTATTTATCTATCTTGCAGTGTTTGACTTTTTGGTATCATACAAAATATATGTTCATTCTACATATATTTTGTAATTCTTAATCTTAAATTTTTTTATTTGTTCCATATTTATTCACACTAATGAAAAATATATCAATTCATAACTCCACATCCATAACTCATTTTATTCGTATTTTTTAGTCATTCTCCTGTATCAATCTACAATATTTTTAAAAAATGGAGTGTTGTAGCAAATTAAAATTATTATTTAAGATTAATAAAATGAATATAATTAAAATTAATAAGGTAAATATGTTAATTTATTAGTAAAATTAAATTTAAATTAAAACTTTGTCAAACAATCTTAATACATAAAGTGAAAACTAACCGCTGAGTTTTAACGTTAACAACTTAAAAATAATTAATTTTAAAATCAACTATTATATGATAAGTAATAAGTTTTAAATTTTACAAACACATCAAAATGTTTGTCTTACAGATTTTCAAAAAACAATTCTTAAAAAATTATTTTGAATTTTTTGATACTTTTCTAAAATTTTTGGAATGTTCTCAACTTATTGTTTTTATAATTTTAAATATTTTTTTTAAAAAATAATTTTTTTATCTATAGCTAACAGTATTTTTAATCATTTTCTATATTGTTTATAATTATTTTTAAAAACAATATAAAAATTTAAATATATTATCATAAAATAAAACTATTTTAGACATTGTTCTCTATCAAAATCTTATCAAATGTATTTTTTGAGTTTTTGGAGAAAAATAAGTGTTTCTTAGACTAAGCAAACTATTTTATAAATATAGTTCCCAAAGTTACGCTTTCAAGCTTCTTCAAACTTTGGTAGTGCACGGTTGATGACACTAGAAGCAATTTGTTAAGGCTTATAATAAGCTTTTGCCTAATGCAAAAGTAGTCCTCAGTCTCACAAATAGCCTCTACCACCATCTAAGCTACGAAACCAAACTTAGAATAAGGCTGGAAAAAAATGGTTGAGAGTGTCACGCCCCAAAATCCACTCCAATGAGACTCTACGATTATTCAGACCCCAAACCCAAAAGGCTCAAAGTGAAACAACACAATTTTGGTTGTACTGATTTACCATACCATCATGATTCAGTAGGCAATTCTAATTTCCATTCCTTACCAACAACATCATCAGAATGTTATTTCCAAATAACTCCGAATTCAAATAAATTTAACGGGATTTAATTTAACTAACAATGTTCACAAAAATAGTGTGAACCAAAATCCTGACAAAGAAAAATTCTCAAGCCTAGGCCATCGTTCCTCCTCGCCGAACTGACAGTACCTGAAATTAAACAAAAAGGCATGATCTTTAAAGCTTAAATAAAAAACCAAAATACACAACTTTACAATGAATGAAGAAGCGATTTATCAGAAATTCCCTTGTGTGTGCATTTGCAGAGGAGTCAAATCAGAGATGTCATAAGACATCGTACTTGCTGTCACTACCTTTGTATCTTCATTAAAAAGATATTTCAAGTCAAGAACATACTAATACATTTCAAACTTTTTTCAACAAAACTTTCTCATATCCACTTTCAAAACAATTTTCATCAAAACCAAATCAAAACTTCAAAATATCTTTAACTCTAGTTATCAAATTAACAAGATTGGCGTGTCCATATATATATATATATAGCTCGAGTGGTTACGTTGTCATATGCATATATAGATGTGGCTTCCAGTTTTGCCCACTGGGATCATGTAGAGCCTTGCTGTGATAGAGGAACACTTGAGATGTCCCCACACAATCATATGGATGAAACCCGTTGACCCTAGTGTTACGTAAAGTTAGCGCCATTACGTATTCCCCTGAGATATTAACCACCCTTGCTGTGCCCTTGCCGCCTGAGTGTTGGACCACCCCTAGTCGCCAGCGTACTTGCCCCTGTTAGTGAGACTGAAACCACACTTGCCCCTTAAACCGCGTGTCCGTGCCTACTTCACGAGCTGCAAAATTGCTCCACACAATTATTAGCCCTGTGAGGTATGTTGGGCACCAGCACGGCGTCGACATAGTTGACATTGTCTCTTCAAGAGGCACTTTATGTGCCTCCCTAGTAATAATTTGTGGCTTTTTTGCCTGTCGGTCACTGAACACATTGCACATATTAGTACACAAATGTCCTAAGCTGAGACACTGCCCTCTTTCAAGGCCTATCCGTACTTTATTTCATTCATTCAAACTTACAAAACGGAAGACCTATGAAAATGCACGCAAATGTGGCCTTGTTGCATTTTCCAATATCTCCTCTTTCCTATATACATCAATCTTTTTCTCTTCACATAAACATAAGAAAATATTTCCAAATACTTTCCATACGAAAACACATTTATGGTGCACTCCATAGTAGAAAAAAAGATGTAAAGAGACTCAATACATTATCACAATTCTCAAAAATGTTTACAATCATAATAAATAGTAGACTATAATAATAATTTTACTTTTTTATTATTATAAATCTGTGTCGAATATAAATGCTTCCTTACCTTTGACTCATAATAGCACCTCAAATACTTTGATTATTATTTATTTTGAAAAAATTTTCCACTCAAGTCACAACGGAACATAATAAAAATCTATCAAACCACCAACATAACTCTGCATTCACTTTGAAAATTATTACTATAACATTATCTACTACAATGAAACTCAAATACATAAAATTACTATTTAGTTCTAGTGAGGGATATTCAGGGATTCTCTATAGATTTAGACATCTCTCTATTTGCTTTATTTGGATCCAAATAGAAAACATATTTGGTGGCGCTCTATTATATATCTAGTTGTCGCACTAATTATTGTCATATATTTGTCTTATACATCTACCTTTTACAACATATAAAGTTAGTAAATTATAATTATTATGTATGAGTTTTAACCTTCTTCTATCACACCAATGTATGAGAACATTGCGACTCAGAGAATACTGTAAAGAAGCTACTTAACAATGAACAAATCTTGATGAAATTCTTCGTCTCTGTGTCAATTACCTAATACATGATGCCAAGTATTTACTTACTATACATTGTACCTTAACAATATATTGATTACATACCTTGCATATATTTATACCAAAAACCAATAAAAAATAATTGATAGAGATTCCTAATTGATGATAAATTTTTATTATTCTAGAGAATCAAGTGACTTTGTCTAGTGATCCCCAAGTTCATATTTCTGTAATATTGTTTATATATTACTCAATAAAGATGTTGCCATTCTATCTTCCCATAGATATATTTCCTACTCATCCACATGTCTTCTAGATATGGTTCCTGTTTTAATTCCTTGAATGCTCCGAACGAGATATAGTGAACAAGTATAATTTTATGCTGAGAGTTTCCCAAAAATTATTAACATATTAAAATTCAAACTTTTTCATATTCTATGTCAATGGCATTACCACAGACTTATTTAGGTATTCATACGCTGGATTTACTAATATGTGGAAAGCCATGGAGAATAGGTGGTGATTATCTGTATAACCCTCTTCATAATTCATATGAAACCCCTATATATTATATGATTATACTTTTCATTTACTGCTGCAACTTATGTAATAAACATTGTCTTCCTTTTGATATCAGACTTAAGAAACTGAAACCTATCCCTTGAGAGTTGTAAATTCTTTGAGTTACAATTATATCGAGTAATTCTTTAAAAACTTTATAATATAAGCAGACTCCTAAAACTTGTCTCAAACCCTCATCGTGAAGTGCGTTCCATTTACGCTACGAAAAGCCGCGTAAAGAAGAAATGCATATTCTGCAAAACAGTAAAAGCCTCCGCATTGTCAGTTTTTCTTCTCATTATTTGGTTCTTCTCTGATCTGGAATGGCTTGTCTTATTCATAAATAAATATGAGTATACAATAATATTTTATTTGATAATTAAATATACGAACAATTCGTGATTGGTGCCTCACAAATTGTGGCACGCTAAGTGGACTCCTCGAAGATTGCAGTTTTTGCCATTATTTGATCAATATATTTTACAAGTTTCCTTACATCAATACGTATATTATTCTTGTAGGAGAGTCAATTCTGGAAGCTTACAAGGAAGACCAGGCCTTCTTGTTCAATTGTTGTATGTGATTATTATAAATCTTCTCACGAATATGAGATCTACAATATTTCTGTTGTGGCATCTCCATTTGCTTAGTTGTCATTGTCTATTGTGTATCTTGTTTATAGCATACCATTTTATATATATATATGGAAAATTTCTCCTACACATTTTCCTTCATCTGCATCAACAAGAGAGTTAAATAGTCACTCATATTTCATAGAAGTATTCATAGTGTCTTCTTTGATCTATTAATTATATAATGAGTGAACATATTAATATTATATAAGCCACTCTAATTCTTAGATCAGACATTCTTCGCATTAAGGATAAGTGATATATACTAAAAGTTTTTAAGATTACTAACTTATATTAAGACGAATATCATTGCACTAATTCTGAGAATGTGAATGACATTTAATTCTTACCTGAATATAACATTTTTATAGATTTGCGAAACATTACACCGGTTAACAACTCTGCACAAGCAGACACTAATATATGTCCTGTCCTCTGAAATTAAGCTCATCATTTCTGTGACTTCTTGTTTAGACTACTGAATAAGGGTGAGAACAATTAAAGGAGAATTGTTTTGCGTGCGCACTAAAAGAAGACAACTTTTAGGGGAGAATATAGTATAACCTTGCTACATAGTGTCATCTAGAAATGATGATGGTGTTAATGAGCAGACATATAACGACAGAGCCATTAATTCAAGTTATTTAGGCCTATCATTAAGTTTTTATTAGTTTACTTTTAAACATATTATTATTTAGTGTGAGAGAGTCTATCATTTAGAAGTGTGTCAAAAAAGCCGATTATGGGTTTATCTTCGCATTACTAGATTGCGTCGAGTATAGGAGTCGTGTGGCTATACAAAGAGGGAAGAGAGAAAGTGTTGCATATGAATGAGTGTGCAGAAAAGGAAATCAACACACGTAGAGTATTCCTTCAACCCCATTCCACGTGCAGAAAAGTATACTCTGGAAGTCAAGCTGATGGATTGTGAAGCAGAAAGCTGAAAGACAATATAATTGTAGAATTAATTTTGAGTTCTGTTATGACCAACATTTGAAATCTATAACAACAGAATGTTCTCTATCAGGTTATTGTTCAATTTAATATCTTATTTCCACATATCATCACAAAATTTCTCTTTCCACATTGTCACGTCATATTCAATTCCCTCCTAAAGTGACTATTTTTTGAATACTTTTTCTCTTTCATATAAGTAATAGGAGTTAGGCTTGTTCAATTAACAGTTGTTGCATTTAGTTGATTCTTCACAATCCATACAATATTCTAGATTCTTTTCTAATTGGAGATTTGAGCGGAGCGCGCGAGTATTCAAGATGTCTGTATAAGCTCACGGTTTTGGAGCAAATATTTCTCGAGTTCTGTCTATATTTCTCATAAGGACATAATGATATATACTCCACTTAGCTATGATTCTCTTACATTGTCCTTATTTCATGCATTTGCGTGAAGTATATGAGTCCACCCGATATCTAGAATAACCTGCGCGTTCCTTATCTCCAACATTGGATTGTGATATATTATAGTGGAGAATTACGGAGCTTCGTCATTATTTAGCAAAACATCGACGACGAGTGCGGGAATGAAGATGCGCGAATTTCAAAGTTTGATTATTATTCTCTTGCTATGATTTCACTGAACTTGTCATTATGAGCTGTAGATTGCTCACTGTAAAGGCCAGCGGTGCTGAAAAAGCCTCTATGCTTGCGCGAGCGTGCGCTTCTAAGGCTAAAGTAAAAGCAAACTAGACTCAGAGAAATACCTGCAAAACACTGCGAAATAGAAGTGTCAAATAATAAGAAAGACATATAGAAGACAACATGTGTGTGAAGCCTACCATAATGTAGAATAAAAGGAAACAAGAGGTAAGCTTATATAACATATTGATTTATAAGCAAACACATTAGTAATTTCCTTTGCTTTTTCTAAATCCTTTCTTCGCATCATCCGTGTCATTTATCTCACCATATTTGAATATATGACTTTCATATTGGTGTAGGATGATTAATTGATTTTCGATAAAAGACGTGCTAAAGTACTTAAAACGGTGCTGGGATGCATAGCACTATAACCAAATCGGTAATGACATGAATAGAGATACCATTAATTTTGAATTGATGGTTATAGCGTGCGAAAATAAGTGTTATTTTTCCCCGTATTAACAAGAATTTTAGAAAATACACACGTAAATCCATACCAATTTTTGTATAGAACTTTTGACTATGATCATTCTAATAAATCCAATCGAAAATCAGTGAAACATAGGCCTCCGAAACCCTTGTGAGTGCTTATACAACTAAACTTTTTAGTTATAGTGTCGAAATTTTATTGTTTTGAACGATGCCTATCATTATTCTTCACTTATATATCAGTGTCCTATGAAGTCCATAGTGCTGAAATTACAAAGACTATTAGCGAGTTAGACTGCATAAAGTCAGAAATAAGGACAATCTAATGTAGGAACCTACGTTGAATGATAACAAGCTACGGAGTCTCAACACAATTCCTTAAGTTAATAAAGAGCCAAAGATTGTTGATAAGAATCAATAAAGCTCATCCAACCACTCCGATTCTCGTTCACATCCATTTGTGACGACCACAAAAGGTCTTGACCTTACTCATTGGATCAAATTGCAAAGTCATGTAGCCATTCTTGGAGCGTAATTTTTATATTAATTGTGATAGTGTCTTACATATATTTGAACCAAGTAGTGAATACTCATATTATTTTTCTAAACTTGAATCAATTGTGAAACTGAATGTTGTAATAACTTATAATATTAACTAATATAGCTTTTATTATCTCTTATGAGCTTTTCACACACCTAAACTCATTTCTAATTATTTGTTGGTCCACTATATATGAGTGTAAATCTGAAATTCTCTTTTGTTCTTTGTGCAATGTGTTGACTATATGGTCTTCAGAGATTTTGAGGTTATGTTGGTGAGCCTACGTGTGTTATATTGAGATCATTTGTACTTATTCTATTATGTGTATTCTAGTATCTTTCTCATTTAACTACTTATTACAAGATATATTTTAATAGATTTTACATACTATGCGTCTTAAACTAAAAACCTCCCATTTAATTTATTAATAAATGATTGTAGATAGTTAATGACCATAAGCTTGATGGACATAACAAATTAAAGCGTACAAGAGAGAAGAACAGGAAAAAAAATAAAATTAAAGGAAGCAGATTCATTTTGCTAATTCACACTCATTCTCCCTCCTTGCTTTCGTCTTCTCCTCCCTTATCTCTATTCTTTTTCCCCTTTATTCTCCCTCACATCATGAGTGATCTCTCAATACTTAAATAATATGCATTATGTGGCCTTAACTTCTTCCTTTTGCGTTCCGAGAGAGAGGTAAAAATCACGGGTTCAGTGGGGATCGAAGAGCTTTTTCTCAATCTCTTCCCTTTGTAACCCTTTTCTCATGAATTTATCATTTTTATCTGAAAACTATATATATCCTGAGTTTCCTTTACACCAATTGTATAAGTCGAGCATCATATATTACATATAAAAGAAATAGTTGTCCTTATCTATTTATATTAAAAAAAGATGAGCACATTCAATTTTAGATTTATTATGCCTAAACCTTTAAGTAGAATACTAGTATAAAATGACACTTTCAATAAAAATGTTCCTCAATAAAAATTAAAAAATTAAAACATATAAGATTTATTATAGAACACTATTTGAATAAGTATTTCTCAATATACGAGATCTTTTTCAAAAATTTTAAATGCAATAGTTTTTAAAGTCCTTCAATAAAAGAAGCATATATTAGAGACTGGAGATATAGACAATGTTTTATAAGGGAAATCTCTTTCATTAGAAAAATCACACTTAATTTTCAATCTCAACTTGTAATTTAATAGACCCACATAATCCTTTTTCAAGTTGAGGGATTTACTAAACACCTTATATATATTATATATATATATAGTGTGAAACACTTTTCTTTCTCAGATTTATGAGGGGTAATGTTTCTCCAATCTCTAATAACTAGATAGACATATCATTAGGAATATTGTACTTCATAGGGATTCGCTTGTGACCTCTTCCAAATCAGAGGCAACTGTCCAATTTCAACCCGAAGTGTGAATCTTCAAGGGGTTTTTAAATTTTTAAAGGGATAATTCCATTTATATTACTGAAATTTAATAAAACTACACTTAATCAATGTTGAATCCAAGTTTCATCCCTTAGCACCATTATTAAATTATTATTTTTATAAAATTTATTTTTCAAAAATGATTTATGAAATAAGTATATTTTATAATTTTTTCTAAAAACAATTAATTCTTTTTTTTAAAAAAAAATTAAACTTTATAAATAAAATATATCTATAAGGGTGCTATATGATGAAATGATAAATTTGAAACTAATGATATACTAAACCTAGAGGTGTGAAAAAAATTAACTATTTTTTAAAAGTAAATGATTAAAAGTATTTTAAAGGTTAATTTCATTAATATTATAGAAATTTGATGAAAATACACTTAATTATTGTAGTTTTCAAATTTCTCAAAGATTATTATTTTTATTAAAATTCATTTTTTTAATGTGTGGGTTTTCAAATAGGTTTTTTTTTTATTAATTTCTAATTTTTCTCATTTCATGTGAGGGCCTTATTTCATGGCTGCCTCCAAGGTGTTAACCCAAGACTGAATTCTTTTTATTTATTTCAATAATACATAACTTTATTCACTATTTACATAAAATCAAATATCAAAATCATAAAATTATAAAAATAATAAAATATAAATAAAAATGTATGTGTAGACCCCCATTTAGGCATGGGTTACTTTTTCTCTATTTGTTTTTGCAGATCACATTTTTAGCTAGGTGTCACTATCCCAGCAGGCCACGTGTCACATCCTTAGTGGCCATAAGAAATCCACCTCGCTTTTTGAAGCTGCAGTAGGACTTTGACACGTAGAGGGACTTTCTAGAAGGGGGTCCCGCAGGCCATCAAGAGGCGCGGATGAGAGAGAAGGAAAGGTGGCTGCAGAATGAGGGGGGCAGAAAAGGTGGCTGCAAAAGGATAGGACAAAAAAAGGTGCGCCTGAAAAGGTAGTGGGACAAGGAAAAGGTCTGGCTGCAAAAGGAGATGGGACAGAAAGGTGGCTGCAGAAGAGGTGGTGGCAGGAAAAGGTGGCTGGCGGCAGAGATCGTTGGGAAGACAAATCCGGTAAATTAGAGGAGTTTTTCTGGGAGTTTTTGAGGGAAAGAGTTATGAAGGGAACTGGAGAGGGAAGCTAAGAAAACAGATGGAGTCGTTAGAGTTGCTGCGAGAAAAAAGTCCAGGACACGAAGTTTGAGGGAAGGGAAGATTGCCAGGTATGACCATTTATTTTTTGCTTATATTTTCCATTTTTTTTTCAACTGGTCCAGGTCTGATTGTTCAGTGATTTTTCATTTCTGCCTGCTGGGTTGTTTTGTTTTGGTGATTACTGATTAAATATTGGAAGAGTTTGCTGTGTTTTTATGCCCTATTCTGACGCAAGTATTTTCCATCCGCTAACTCACTGGATGTTTGGACCCATGGATGAACGCATGAAAATGGGTTTGATATGCTGGTTTGAAGTCTTCATGTTTTTCTTCCTGTTGCTATCCTGTTGTCTCCTTGTTTTCTTCTCCTTCCCTGAGTGATGAACTTGACCCTGTAGTATCGTCAAAGACGTGCGGTCCAAAGTCGAGAATAAGTTTGGGTTGAACGCCCAGAACCTGGTGTTTTATGGTGATCACCGATGAAGGAATCCGGGTATCATGTGTTGGCCCATACCTTTTTTGTACTGATTATTGCTAGTGCAAAGTATTCTCAGTGTGGAGTTTGCTGTACCAGTAAATTTGGCTAGCTAGCCGAATTGCGTTTTAATAGCATGTTTGGGAGTATTCGGTCCTATGATTTAGTGTCATATATGCACGGAGCAGGAGCGTTGGATGTCGAGTCTAGAAACTATGAAGGGGAAGGGAGCGAGACAAGTCATGAGAGTAATATATGTTGCACGATGAAATGGGTACGACTAGATTGAGATTGAAATCTTATTCATGCGTGACATTATATTTCCGTGTGTCTTCTGTGTCACAGAGATTTCAGATCCCCTCTTAACGTTTGTCGAGATAAGTTTTTTTTATTTTGGTATATTTTAACTCTTTGACCCATCTCAGCATGCCACATACGTTAGGCGGGGCTCCAACTTGGCCCCTGCTCCTGATGTTCACGCCGAGATGCTGATGACCTGTTCTTGTGCGAGGATTCCGATGTGTCTCCTTTCTCTCTAGTGTGGCTAGAGTAATTCTGGATTGAGTATTGTTCATTTATGGATCAGACTGAGACTTTTGAGATAACAAACACGGCTTACTGTGCCCAATTGCTTTTGCTCCACTGTTCTTTGTTTTTTTTTTTTGGGATAAAATTCACTGCAGATATGTTGTGTATACATAGCAACTTAGACTCGCAAGGGATTGCACATATATTGTGTACTAGCACATATACTAATGGTATGGTCACATTTGCGTGTCTTTGTCAAAACCAGAGGTGATGGCGCGGTAACATGCTGTACATCAAGATACACACCATGTTTACGACACTCTATAACTCTTACAACACTCTGTGCACGAAGCTCTAAAACCATAAAGCGCTGCAGCAGAGGCAGAAAAAATTCTATATAGACTACACCATGATATCCGCTTTCAGGTCTTATCCACCTCTCTTCTCTATAGTTAATCGAAGAGTCAGAAGCATCCCTGATTGTGCATTTTCCTACCCATTTCCATATGTTGAAGAGATCTTATCTCATAGTGCGTTGCGAAGGAGTCGACGGACTCATGACCGATCTCTCTACGCACTTAGTGCCGAGCTCTTTCCTCTCATTCTTGTTCAAGTTATAATATAACTCTCCACATTTTGATAGCAGCATCACCACTCCCTTCTATGTGTTTATTCCATAATCTGGCTTAGTCACAATATACATAGGTGTGTGACGAGTGTGTGGCTCTCATCTCACTTCACTTTCACATATTCTGACACCATTCCCATTATGACAGCCAACCTCTTTCTATCCACAATTGATCACCATTATCTGTCTTAGGTGCTCCAGCAAATACCGCGCAAATGGTATGTGTTCTTTAGCGCCAACACCTATATCTGCAAGTGCCTTAGCCACAATGTGCTGCGTGCGTGCTTCCAGTATCTCAACTCTCAAGCATACTCGGCCCCCTTGCTGCTTCCAACAGTGAGCACTACCAATCGGTTACACAAAGTGGTTTCACCACCCTCGATGATTGTTTTAGTTGCCTTGCGGCCATTCTTTCTGGTGGTTACACTCAAAAGAACATCGAGGCATGATCTCTCGTCACTAAATATCGCTTGCGTAAAAACAATCTTTGAAGCGAGAGACTCGCTGACTTTAGTTGAATCATATTTCTTCATGGATATAGAGTTGAGCTTCACTTGCTGATTTTTAGACACTGGATTACTGCACACTTTGTTTAGATCATTACATACCTTACCTGGAGAAGATGCCATTTTACGATCTCACTTAACCATACCCTCCCCTTCCTTACGGCTACTAGCAAAAACTTCCTCTTCCTGTGGTTTTCAAAGCGCACTGATTTTTAGTAAGCTACATAGTTCACTGGACAGAGATTTATAGTGTACACTTGAATTTGATTAGTTGATACAAAAGAGGATTAAGTTCGTAAAACGCCCATGACTACCAAGCATCATTCACTTCCTATGGTAGGAATTTCACGGCTTGAATCTGGTTGAAAACCCACCCCAGTCTGCCCGCTCGTGCCGAACGACACGAGTCGCACATTTCCCTGGGTTTGAGGGTGAACCTGATGATGTTCTCAACCCTAAGAAGAAGGTCTGGGAGACACTGCAAGTGGATCTTCGCACTGACTCGGAACTGGTGGCTCTCTACAAAGATGTGCCCTTCACTACAACAGCTGGTATTTGCAAGGTTTCCTCAATTTGTGATGGATCAATACGGTAGATATACTAGCCTAATGGTGAACAGATCCAAGATTTTGACTCGTTTTTTTTATCGTTGGGCAAAGTGTTTTCTATTTGAATTGGAAAAAACAAACATTTATCACAATACGAAAGGTGTAAAATGATCGTTAATTGCACAATAAATGCTGAATGTATTGTTGGATAGATGAAAAATTAAATTATTGCTGCTTGTGCTTGTTGCTTCCATTGCCTGTTACTGACAAAAATTTACCTGATGCGGCTCAGCCTCAGGATTTCAGGATTTTCTGGTTAATCCTTAAGAAATGGTTTGTATGAAGCTGACTTTTACAGTCCCTCAGAAAGTAGTTTTTGAAGTGCATAACTTGCATCATTCTTAAAAGGATTCATAAGGAAAAGGAACTTTTATAGGCCTTTTTTGAGTATAGATTATTAGATCTGCAGACTGATGGCATACTTTCAAGGTACTTGTGTTGGATCATATGGTTATATATATGATGGGATCAAGCACATTTCACCCAGGTCACCTTACACCAATTCCAAAACCCTTTTCAAGGGCCAAGTTACCAAATTTATTCAACCCATTGATAGAAGAAACTTTATTCATATTGACTCAAGGGGAAACATATTTAAAGGATCTTTGTCCACTGATATCTATTTCCTCTGCCAAGGTTTTATTCAGGCCATGTTTGGAATACTAATGTGGATAATGAGGATGAAAAATCAATTTCATTCTCTTTTATTAATGTGTTTGGATTGTTTTTTCGTTAGGCTTTCTTTATCATCTGAGAAGATTGACATACCTCCATATGCCAACTCAATAATTTTTTTTGTAGAATTTCAACTTAAAAGAAGGTTCACTAAACTTAGATGGCACCATCAAACATTGCCAATGAAGGGTGTGACTTAGTCAATTCATATGTTAAAGACATATTGATGGTACCATCTATGACTTGTCAACCATCCTACCTTGCCTTGACTTGTCAGAAGTTCACTCTAGGGATGAGATTTTTTTCAGAGGTAGGGTTGGGACAAGGGTGACCGTCCTGAACCCACCTTAATGACATTCATAGCTCCTCATTTTCATGTCCTAAACAGATCCTCTGACATTACTTCCATTGAAAATCCTTCTTCGAAACTGGCTTGAACACAAGTCTCATTTATGTTGCCCAACCATGCATTTCATGTATTCTATTGTAGATTAACATCCAACATCCACCATTCCTTGTTGGTATTTATTTTCATAGTTGTATTGTATATTTCATACTATATTGTATCCATGAATTAATTAATAAAATGTCAAAGTTTTCTCGATATACCTAATAGAAACAAAATTTATTTCTAAGTAACACCTTCCTAAGTGACGTGAGAATCCATTGATGGTTCACAAATTTGTTTTCCATTATTTAGAGTTTTCTCTTTTAATTTATTTATTTATTTAAATAAATAAAACATTTTTCTCTAACATAAAAGAGCTCACCATCACGATAAAAAGGAATTATCTTACGATGACTCTAAATGAAGTTATTTAGATAAAAAAACTATCTTAGGATAAAGTAGAAAAAATTGTATTTTTTTTAAGCTATATTAAATATTTTATTATATTATATTAAATATTTCCTTTATTTCTTTTATTTTTTTAATTAAAGATCTAATTTTTTTTAGTCGGTTTTTATTTTTTTATTTTTTTATTTTATCATAAAGTGATTCTTATACCATAGATGAAGACGATTGGACTAAGCCTAAATGCTATATTTGAAAGTGTGGAAATTTTTTTATAGGGTATAAAATCAAACCCACTTTCCTTCAGGTGGAAACTGGGCCCACTCTACTCGGCGGTGGGACCCACTATTGGGAGCCACGGTAA
>JBAPGN010001843.1:0-16396 GCA_037355405.1 Vitis amurensis | reverse complement strand
CTGAACTAAACATAAGTTTTCATATATTTAAAGGTGAATACCATTGACCATGAATCTCAAGCATCGTTTATTGCCACAAAAAAATCATACCGGCATTTCCATTCTAACTTATCATTTTGGTGATATAAGGGTTGACAACCTCATTTTTATTTAGTGCAACTAGTAATTTACTGAATTATGTTAATAAATGCAACATTCCATCCCCAGGACATCTACTATTGGAATTTCAGTAATTGAATCAAATTACACATGATAAACTAGAAAGGGATTAGTAATGATACAAAGAGATACATAACATTTGACCAAGAGTAATCAGGTGTAACAATTTAGAATTAAAACTCGTGTGCAAAGCAAGGTGACAATGATTACCCATGTTAAACTTTAATATCAGAAAAAAAAAAAAAAAAAGTTCCACTTGTAAAAACTAAGAAGGTGATTAGTAATATACAAGAATATATGTTAAGAGTGGGCCTTTAACTAACTTAACTATCTAATATTCTGTAGTTTCGTTAGCTTACTAAGGAAGAAATTATCAAGAAATATGATATGAAAATCCAAAACTGATATTATTTATTGATCTTATGGAAGGGAAAGTATAAAAATAAAAATAAATAAAAACTTGAAAAAAAAAAAACGTCTTCAGGGATTCTCAGGTTTCATGGATATTACTGTCTAAAGAATGCATTCCTTTTAGTGTTACATGGATTATTTCCTTCAGGTTTCTTTAATGTTTAAATATTTCATATTTATTCTACTATTTACCTAAGTGACTAAGCACCAATCAAAATAGTTAACTGTTCAAACTAACTGTGTTTCATTTAGTCAACAACCAGATGGATGAATTCAAAAATCTCTTACAAAACATATATGTAAATTCTAAAAATCTCAATGCCTGCTAAACATATCACTTGAGCATTTACGGTGGCCGCAAGATTTCTGAAGACAAATTCTTCATTCTTACATATTTAGCAGCAATGACCCCACAGCAAATAGCTTCTTCAACAGTCAAACATCAAAAGATTCAGAAACCAAAATCTCAAATTCCAAGATTGCCGCTGGAAAAGTCTTTGTATTTCTAGAGTGTGCAAATATTATTCTTGTATACTTTAATAGCTTTAATTATTTCTATTAGTTGTTATCAAGTGTTCCAAGAAGTCTATGTTGCCCATATATAGGTGATCACATTATTTGGCCTTATTTAATACCTCACTGACGACTAATGATGCTTTATTGTTGAGACCAAGAATCAAGCTTTATAACGCACTATCAGTTTCGTACAATTTGTATGTATAAAGAGTTTACTTTCCCAATCTTAAGCATGTTTCTTGTCTCTGCCTTCACTAGCTTGTTGGTTTGAATATGTTGACTTCAAGTATCTTGACTGCATAACTGCTAATGGGTTTGCTTATACAGCTATAAGTAATATTTAATTCCTTGCAACTACACTCTATTCAATCTAAACTAGGTACTTGTTATGCTTTATATATTTTGTGTTCAGGTTTTCGCATTAGCAAAAGATTTTTAGAACCTTTAACCTATGCGATTTTTCGCATTAGCAAATTATCTTAGAACCTTTCATACCTATCAGGTTTTGCTTGCCAAAAAACAGTTATGTTAGACAACTTTTACCTATACTACATTTTGATTATGTGAATCTTGTAATAATATTAAAGCAATAGGATTTTTTTAATGGAGTGTGAATGAGAATGTTTTTTAGTGGCCATTTGCATTGTTGCAGTGAGCCTAAATGGGAACAACTTATTTCTCATCCATGCTAAACTAATAAATTCTCCTCACCCTAGTATTCTTGCTTATCCCTTCAAGAAAGAAACATTTAAATAACAGATATGATGACAACAATTATCTTTATAAATTTCACATTTCTGTATTTTGTTCTTAAGTTCTTGTGAAAAAAAATACATTGTATTTCTTCCTTTCATTAATTTTTATTTTTATTCTTTTTGATGATGGAGAAGAATACATGTTTCTTGTTCTGTTTTGATCTTCATCGTAAGGTGAATTTTTTTGTTAGATTCCCAACAAAATGAAAAAATAACATATTTTTTATTTTAACTAATTTTTTAAAATGGGGTTGAGAATTTTAAAAGTGGCTATATAAAATTATGTTATTTTTAACTTCATTTTAGAACTGTCGATCATTAAAATAAAATAAAATGAGAGGTCCACTCTTTATCTAGGGAGAGTTTATTATGGAGAATTTTCCTTTAACTTCAATTCCTTATCTTATTTTATTAATTATAATTATTGGTTTTAGAAGGTTTTTCGTTATTATAATTCTTGTTGTATGCTTCTACTTTCATGGACCTTATAAAAAAAAAAAAGTCTCTAGTTTCATGGGAAATAATTTTAATTTTCTTTTTTGTGTTCTAACTAAATAATTATATTGCCAATTCATTTAAGCTCAATCAGAGGAATTAGACTAATAGAGTTGACCAATTTCCAAAAGATCAAATAGACCTTGTCCTGTTAAGTATGGGCGACTAGGGAGAGTGTAGCATCTGATCTTTTATAATGGCAAAATCTCTCAAAGGCAAGTTGCGTATGAGACGACTCAAGCAAGTAACTTAGAGTTATTCTTATTGAAGTGAATTTTTCCTTTTAACGTTTACAAAAGTCAAAGCAAAAGGAGTCCAAGGAGACTAAAAGCAGTGTCAATGTATTGAGTCAATTTATCCCATTCCCCTTAAGGTTTGTCACACTTTTCTGTTTACTGTGGCTTTAAACAATCCATTATCATGGGTTATTATTCTATAGATTAAAACGGAGAGACAAGGAGATTTTTTTTAGATTTTAAAATGTCATCGAAAAAAATTCAAATATGTCTGGGAGCAAGGTGTAGTTGTTGTTTTGCTAAGGAGTCAAGTCTTCGAAAAAAAATTTCTTCGTCGAGATTGCTTGTGAGTACATGGATATTATTTTGGAGAGAGTATTTTTCTCTTGGATTAGTTTGTACTTCCCCCTTGAATGTTGTTAGAGGGGGGATCTGTGCAGAAGAAAGTTGGGAGTGTTGTAAAAGTTGGAAGTAGTAGAATTTAGAATGAGAGGAGTAAAGCTGAGGTTTCTTTTTGTCTCATCTGGAAGCAAAGGGTTTTGTAGTTTTTTTGGAAGAAACGGACTCCTTGTGGTGTGTTAGGTGGCCGAGAAGCTTGACTCTTTGTGTGTCCCCCTGTTGAGTGAAGGTGCTCTGGCCTTTTGGTAACGGTCGATAACGAGGGGTGGAACCAGTTGGGTAGGGATAAAGGACCTTGTGAGGTGCATGGCAAGTTCGAGATTTGATGCCAGTGTGGCTTCACTGGGCAAGATTGAGATAGGAGGCTATTGGGTTTGTTTGTGACGGATGGGAGAAGCAATATTGAGGTTCGATTGATTTTTTAGGATGGTGTTGCTTCATTGGAACCTGAAGGAGGGTGAGACCTACGATTTAAGCAGTGGTATTTTCTATGTGGAATCAGTTGCGAGGAAAATAGAGGGATGTTAGAGAAGGGGGGTTCGACGCTATTGAGACAGGGTTCATCTGAGAGGTGGGGAATGAGGTGGTTGCTTTGGCCGGAGTTCATGCTTATCAAATCTATTGAGGGCGTGGTTGTCGTTAACACTTTGGATTGGAGAGTCTTAAAAGTCGGGGACGTTGCAGAGGTTTTTGTTGTGGATGCACAATTCTAAACTTCTCCACAGCTCAATGTAGCAATATTACCTCCAACATAGATCGATATAGTAATCCTTCTTCCATTGGACAAAGACTTATAAGATGTTTTTCACTCTCTTTGGGGCCAATGTGTGCTGCCTTCATTGGTTAGTGTACACACTTAGGATGACATGGGCATTTGGAAAGAGATGATGGGAACAAAAAATTTTTGGGAGTAGGCCTTATGCATTTTTTTGATTCGTGGAAGCATATGACAGAATTTGTTAAAGATGATGTGTGCCATCCAAAACTTAAAGTTTTTTGTTTGTTTCTTTGGTTCAGACAAAATGTTCATAAAAAGATAGTCTCAACGTTAGTTGGTTTCATTATTGGTTGTCTCTTGAGGTGGTTTTTTTTTGTACCGTCTTTCTGAAATCTTTTTATTCCTGCGTGGGTGGGCGATTGTGTATCTTTTTTGTTATTGTCGATATGTTTTAGCGCCTCTTTTTTTTTAATATATTTTTGCCTTCTTTACTTTTTTTTTTTAAAAAATCCTTTCTATACACTTTTTATTACTATATTTTTTTTTTTTTTCTAAGAGATGCTTCTCCTTCCATCTCATGCGAACTTTTAACTCTATAGTCATTCTCAATCTCAATCGTCCCCTTCCAACCAGCAAGGTCCAACGTCACTCATAATGCATTCAAAATGGAAACTCGCATCAGCATTTAACAGTTAAAGAAGAAAGAAAATGTATCTTGGAATTCCTGGACCAGTCCATCCTTCACACGATTGATTCTTATATGTAGCTACCAAATCATCCCCGAACCTTGCGTGACGCATAAAGATTCAAGTTTCCAGCGAAATCGAACGCTCGAACGTAGTGTCCTCTGCACCTCAGGGTCTTCAACTTGAATCTATCCTTCGTGCCAAACATGTAACTACCCGAAACCTTGTTAGCCGAATCGACCACAAGCGCTCCATCCAATGTCGTCCGATTTTCACCCCTATTATGCATGTACGTCAGATTCAACGGCTTCTCCGCTACATTAATTGTGTTCTTGAACCTGAACTTAAAATCCTGCGCCACAAAAGCCCATAGTAAGGGTAGAAAACGAGCGTTTTTCTTTCTTTTTTCTTTACCAAGCTGTCCAGTTTTACTGAGACTAGGGAAAATGTAAAACTTACAAATCTATTGAAGACGGAATTCCCAACATCTTGTACAATTACCCTCATTTCTCTCACGAAAGTAGGTTTTGGAACATACAAACCTTTTGGGGACGTCGAGTCGAGCCGAACGAGCCGAGTTTCCGACCAGTGACAGCCAAGCGCTTAAGCTGGGCCTTAGCGAATTGGCGTCGTCTAGAAACTTTAAATTTGACGTCGCCGCTTTAGCGGCGACGGTGGCGAGCGGCGCGTTCTTTTTCTCAGTCCATAGCTGAGTTTAAAGGTATTCATCGATAATAAACGAGCACACCAGCGGATTAGCTGGATACTCGCCTTTGAATTGAATTGTACGGACAGTTTCACTATTTACTATATCGGCGGGCCAGTTTTGCGTGTGATCTAACAATTAAAAGGATATGCTTTATACCTCATATTTAACATAATAACCCAACCAATTTCATTTCTTCGAAGAAAATGAGATGGAAGAACGAAATAAAATTCAAGAAAATGCTTCCTATGATGCGTGAAGTATCAAGCATCGATTTCAAATTCGGGAATCCCTCCAAATTAATTCTATTTAAATTTTTAATCGTAATAACAAATTTTAAATAGTAAAAACTCCCTCAAAATTATTTCTCTATTTGATTTTATGTATAATACAATTTTAAATAGGAAAAATTATAGTAATAAAATTCAAAGGTATAATACATGTGTTTAAAATAAAAAATAAAAAATGCAATGGAGCCCCTTTGGAATTATTTTAAAAATTACAAATATTTTTTTTCAATATATGTGTTTAAAAAATTAATTTTTTGAAAATTTATTAAATTATATTTAAGTTAGAAATAATTTTCGTTTTAAATCAATATAGCCTGTTTTTCAACGTTAACTTATATTATAGAGGACGTCACTTTACGTATCAATGTTTCATTACATAAAAAATAAGAAAAAAAATAAAATGTAGGATTTTTAAATTTATTATCTTTTAAGGAAGTCTTTACATCTTAGTATAAATATATTTTCTATTTTACAAAATTAAAATATGAACATGATTTCTTTCTTATTTCTACAAAAATTAACAGCATAACAAACTATGTCCCTATAATTAATAATTAATTAATTTTTAACAATTAAACATGGATTCCTTTCAATACTAATTATTACTGGGTCAGTTAAACCTTGACAACCTAATGACCCCCGTGTTTGATTCATGTGCAACCAACAAACTAGTTTGCATTAGTGGGCCTGGATTTGTCTGGATCTTATATGGCACAGGAGTATTCGAACCTGTCCATCACGAGGCAAAGAGAATGAAGATCAGCAGTCAATAACCGTTATCACATTATGCCTTTGCATTACTATGCACAGTAAAACCACCATTAACGGCGATACCCCAGTGTGACGGCCATTGAGATTGACATTCTGGTCCAACAATTACATAGGTTGCTCAGAGGACGGGTCCAAACCTCGAAGTCACACCACACAAGACCACGTTGTGTGCTCAAACTTCAGCATTGTTAGTGCTGTTGGGATTTCAGCATGTTTATTTTATTTGTCCTTCTGTTTGTCTATTTCAAATACCAAAAAATAAACAATTAAAAATAAACTATAATATGCGATATGAAGTTTTTTGTTCATCCACATGCCTCATTCAATTTCTTGTTTGAAAATTCTTTGTAGAGTTATTCACGATTCTCTAGGGCGATGGGTTCCATTATGTGGGTTTCCTATGGGGTTTAACAATATTGTGGGGGCTTAAATTTCACAAGCAAAACCTTTATGAAGCTGCTTGGGCTGCATGATGGCAAAACTATCACCCGAGGTCTGATCGGAACTCGGAATGATCGTGTTAATGAAGCCAATGGAACAAGACGGGAAAACCGATTAATTATGATACTCAAATAGTGCTCTCGAAACCCTTAATATTCACCAAAATCGTCAAAAATCACTGGTCAAAAGTACACGATACTGTCGACGTCCAGCCTCGGTTTTATTGCTGTTCCATTGCGCTAGATCGGGAACGTGGAGATTCTGAGAAACAGCGTTGGAAACGACAAGTCGCTGGTGATTAATGAAGCTCAAGAGGATGTGACGAAGAGGAAGGTAAAAGAAACAATGGAAGGGAAGTGCGCCCAACTGGGGGAGTTTCAGAAATGTAAGAGGAAATGAAGTGAAGCAGAGGGAAGAACCGGGTCAGAGCAATAGCATGAGAGAGTAAGGAAAGGAGGAGCTTGAAGAAAGCTCGGGCTTTGGGCGAGTGATAGAGTTACAGTGATTGGAATCTCCAGTGATTTAAACAGTTTTGGATTGAAAAGATGTTTTGTTCAACTATCGTTGATTCAGAAATATTTGCTGTGGGTGATTATGATGATTCTTATGGATGTGAGTATGCTTTACATCGCACTTCGTGAATTACCACTATTTGTAGACATTCAATGGAACATAAAATCGGCACACACTCTTGGAATGTACTCTTTTATGCATATAGATGTGTTTAGAATGTTTATAATGTTGTTCAAAAACAGTTTTTGAAAATACTTTACTTGTTTTTAAGAATAAAATTATATTTTAGATTTTATATCTAAAAATTAGTTATTAAATGAAAGGGTTATTTAATTTGGCTAAAGAGGTCAAAATAACCTCATATTTGTAAGAATAATTTATCATTTAAAAGATGCAAAAAATGATCAGTTGAGACAAAAATATCTCTCATTTTTCTCTCCAATACATTTTTACTTTTCCCTCTATTTCATAACACATTAGATTTTTATTTTTTTATTTGGTCATCTTGTTGTTCCTCCTCTTTGTTTAAAAAAAAGTTTTGAGTCTCGTAATTGTTTCATCTATTCTTTATTATTGGTCACAAAAATCTGTTTAAAATGTAAGCAACCAACAATTTCTTTTATATTATTTATTTATATTTATTGAAAATGTAAAACCTCACTTCACATTATAGTAAACTCGGGATCGATTATCGTATATATCTATCATCAAAAGTCTATATTCTATTGAAATAACAAAGATTGAGTAATTCTAAAAGACATCCATTGTAAAACTGTGCTATCACAAAAAAGTCAATGACTAGTGGGAAGGCCAAAAAATGAAAGAATTTGTTCAAATAGAGAGGTTAAGCGCATGCGATATTTATGATAGATGTGGTGATTATGGGCGCAATAAAAAAACATGCAAACCACCAATCCCATTACATTCTAAAGGTGGATATAATCGTGACAATATTGTTGAGAGTAATATCAACATCCAATAATTCGACTTTTCTTAGCATTTGACTCGACATCTGCACTAGAAAAATCACTCGAGTTATTGAAATTATTTGTTTCATTTTCCAATAAATTCTCAAATTTCAAGGAAACTCTTTCAGCCCTTTCTTCATAGGACGTCTTTGATGAAGTGTTTGCTCCATATTTTCCATTTTTTTTCTTTATAAGTTAAAGGAAAAAAAAATCAAACCCTTAAATTATTGAAAAAACCTCTCAACACTCCGGTTGTTTCTCCATGTATTGGTCGGAAGTAAAAGAAACTAAACTATAGGGCCTCACGTTTTACTCTATTATGGTTTCAAAATAGTGAAAAACAAATGAGAAAAAAAATCTCTACCAAATAGTTGAATTAGCAAATGACATAATAAGTTTTCAAGATTTTGATTCATTTTATTCTCCAATAAATTTCCTTAACAACCAAATAATGGCAAAGGAGAAACAAATAGTGAAATAAATTAAACAAAACACCTCTAAAACTTTGTTTATCTGAAGATAAAACATATGAAATTAAATAAATTGAACTCTATTGTCTCAACCGAACCAAATAGTTGCATCCGTAAATGACAAACAAATAATCCAATAATTTGACTATTACTTTTTCCCATTATTTTTTTTCCAGCCAAATAGAGGTTAAAGAGAAAAATCAACAATAGAATTGAAAAAACTATAAAATCAGACGGTACCACATAATATGATATTTCTATTTCTTTTCATTCCCCATTCATTTTTCTCATAAACCAAATAGATTGTAAAGGAAAAAAAATAGTAATAAAATAAAAGTTATTTGGTGAAAATGGGTTTTCTGTTTTGTGCACCAAAGAAAAAGAATGAAGTAAAAAAAGAATATATATTTTTTTTTCCAAAGGAAAATACGAGGAATCGTTATGGAATTGAAGCAAAAGATAATAAGTTGCAAGTGTTGGGAGAGAAATAATAGGAGTTTTTTTTGTCTCAACTACGTTATTTTTTGTATTTTTTTTTATCAGTATGTTATTTTTACAAATATGAGGATTTTTTTGACATTTTTAACCAAATAACCCTAGATGAAAACACCATAAACTCGTATATAATGTAAATGTTATCAAAATATTTTCACATTTTTCATTGTATAAAATCATTGAAAACAATATAATTTAGAGTTTAATTTCATTTACTTATTTGAGGTATTGACTAAATACATTTTGTCCTCATAAGTTTGAAATTTTATAAAACAACATTGTTTATTTTGAATGAAAGAGGGATCATAGATGAGTAAAAATTAGAAACAACAATGATAATAAAGGTTTTTAATGAAATTTCAAATTTATTGAAGTTAGATATATTTAGCCAAAATCCGAAGGGTGATGAATGAAATTAACCTTTTAAATTTATTATAAAAGCAACTAATTTTTGGATGTTTTTTTATTAAATATTTATCATCATATTTTATGATTCAAAAAGAATAAAATTTCATCACATTTTGAAGACCAGTAAGATAGAAAGCTATAGCAAAATTATACAAAATTACAAATAAGCCATAAGGCCGTCAACGTGGCCTCTGTGTGTGGGTCTGGATTTTATTTGGGCCGATGAATAATTACAATCGTAGACCCACACAAAGACATGGATCAAGGCCAAGATTCTAATTATGTGCCCCCAGCTCCATGATCCATCCAGAAAATCAACGGTGAACTAAAACGGTGCGTTTTTCGAGGTCGTTGTAATAGTAATATTGTAATATGTAATAACCCCTTAAGCGATAACGCGCGCCTTCTTTTTTTACTATTATTTATTTTCCATCTACTTCCAATCTTCCCGCCAAACAATTTGCGCCATATTACACGCATCCTTCTTGATATTTCAACAATTCACTCTCATCACTCTCTACACTCTCCAGTGGAGCTGGGGCTGCCATTCTCATGACTTTATTATTTTTCAATCATGTATGTTTTTTTTTCAATGCATATTAATCCGAAAAACTCTGTTTTTCCTTGATTCATTGATTTTTATTCTCCGCATATCTTGAGTTTAGGTTATTGCTTCCATTTTCTGTTAATCTTAGACATAGTCTAGAAATGAAATTAGGATCTCGTAATTGAAATCACGGAACTTAAATCCCCGATTCTAATTAATTAGCATTTATTTTATATATTTGTTGTGAATACTGGTGTGATCTAGGTTTAATACAATCTGTTTGGTCGAGATTTGATTGACTGTTGAAGCTTCATACCTTATCCATATTATTCGTAAACCTCGATACCAATTAAATTTTTGATTTTATTTTTTTCTTTTTGGTGTTATGCAACATTGAAGAGCTCGTGTGTTGTAGATCTGAAGGAAAGTGTAGATAGAAAAATGAAGAGATCGACATCCCGGTGAATTATTGTATGCAGCTTCTAACAGTTTTTTTGTGCATTCAAGGAAAAAAAGCGAGAGAAAATTGATGAGGCTAAAATTTTTTGTTTAATAATGTCCCTGAAATATTACATAAAGCATACGATATTTAAATAAAAAATATTTGTGGAGGGCACTCTTTAACTAATTGGGAGGAAGCCTAGAGAGTGGATGATATATGCGGCATCTCATGCAGCTTACATTAAGAAATTCCCCATCACATAATTTTCTTCTCAACATTTTCTATATTAATAAGCTGAATTATTATATCGTCCAGAACAATCACAGCCTCAAGCTTGGGGCATATTATGAAGAACATAACTCAAATAGAAGGAGTATTAAGTTGCTCCAAGTTTCTAAATATTAATGTTATGTTTTCAGTAATGGAGATGCTCCTATCAGTTCCCATAATCTGAATCATTTTTAGGGGGATTGATAGATTAGTTTCACTTTCTAAGGATCTGTTTGGATGTCAGGAAGTTCAAGGGAAAAAAAATAGGAAAGAAGCTAAATTCGTTTGTTTGGTTCAGCATGGAAGTATCACTGAAAATAAAATACAATGAAAATTACTTAAGAGTTTATATATTTTAAAATTTGTATTCTTCATATAAAAGAGAAAAATGTGAAGTAAATTTAGATGTGTGTGTAAAAGCTTCAACCTTTTTTTTTTTCTCTTCTTCAAAATTTTCCATATATTTTCCCTCAAACCCTCTAGAATCCAAACAGGTCCTAAACATTTTTGGAATTTCTACTCCTTGATTTGTTTTAGATTTGAAGCTTGTGCCTGCTTTCATATTAGTGAGAATGTAGCTAAGCCTCTAGAAGTTCATGTTATCGATCCAGTGAACTGGCCTGAAGCTAGAGAATTTGATTTATGTTCCTCTACAACGATTTAGGGATGAAGTGGAAGTGGTGTTTAATGCTGCTTCGTAAATGACAGGTAATTGTGTTCTAGCGAGAGCTCATGGAAGAGTCTAAGTTTAAAAGGTACCTAAAAGAAATTTGCGACGAAGTGAAAATCTTGTTAAGCAAGCAAATTATAGTTATAGGCATATATCTTTGCAGTGATGTTATATGAGCTTAGTAATGATGGCTATAATGATGATAATCAATGCATGTTTGGGTATTTGTTAAGGAAATTAGAAGAACAATGAATTGCCCCAATACTTCAACTTAAAGTGATTTTTCTGTGTACTTCTACAAGAGAATTACCCTAAAATTAAACCTTTAAACCTCTTATTAACAAAATCTATAAAGAAAACAATTATTATATTATTATTTTTATATAGTCTCATTTAATATAAAAAAAGTGTAACAGCTAAACATTAAACACTCAAGATAGATTCTGATGGAACCTGTTGGTAATATTTTGTGTATAGTAGTTTAACTTTGAGGGCATGCAGTAAAACAGTGAATCATATATGGAGTATTTATAAAATGAATAAATGAGATATTAGTAAAAGCAATATATAATACTTTAAATAAGTAATAAGTTCAACAAAAGTGAATGAGATATGGGATATTTGTAAAAATAAATATGAGGAGATTAGTTACTGAAAAGTTAGTAAGTAACTAAAAGGTGAGATTTGGTTAATAAACCGTACAAGAGTATAGGTGTTGTAAAGTTATCAAAGAATCAATGTTGAAAAATGAATTAAGGATACAGTCTTTGGTAAAAACCGTGATTGATAGTGAGATGTTTTTAAACTGAATCAAAGAAATAGTAGTTATGATTAACAAGTGTATGTAAAAAGTGAATAAATGATTACAATCATGGAGAATATGTTTGTTAAATGTTGCAACAAAACACACATTAAATTTGTCCCCTATCGTTCACATGGTGCCCCTAGCTATAAAATTAGTTCTTCTCAAATGCTCAGAAAAATTTATTTGGTTGGTTCCCGCTGAATGATTAAAACCCTACAACTTCGTTAAATCTGTCATCCAAATCGATCTAATTCAAACTTGCTATGTTACATATAAGTGAAGTCATTCTTTCAGCCAGGAAAAACAATTTCGACATTAGTGATGAATGTGGCAACAATAGCAAAAGGAATATAATTTCTTATCATCAATGGGAGTCCGAAGTTCGGTCATCTACTATCCACTATCAGGAGGATAGTGAAAAGTTCCTGAATGTAAATTCTTGGAAGCCACACTTTGTTCAAGCAGATCAAATATAATTATGTCAGTGAAAGATGCCAAAAACTAATCAGTTTCAATGCTTAGCCAAACAGCTGAGAATGACGTATTAGTGCGTGAAGATTTACAGGACGGTTGCCATTACAAAGAAGAACCAATTGGAAGTGATTCGAAACATTGGAGTATTCTAACTTATGGTTGATAGCCATGTAGTTGTGAAAAGAAAAACAGCGACTAAGGATGATTTTAGCTTCAGCAGCATGACATTGAAACAACTGATGAGAGATCGCAAAACAAAGAAAAGAAACTTTCAAAATTTTTGATGACTAAAGAAGACATTGAAATTTGCTCCCCCTGTAAAGCAAGAATATTCTGACTTGTTCTGAGATGATAATTTATCTCAGGGAACCTCGTATATAGCGGAGCAAGGCTTACTAGAATTCGAAAGGCTAAGAAGAGGGCACCAGTGAGATATTTCACATCTCCCCAAATCGCTCTCATGTTAAATCTAAAAATTACCTTAATCATCAGGCGTTCCAGCAATCTACAGGATAACCAACACCTGTTAAGTTAAAGTTGAGTTCCTGAACCTGATTAACTCAGATAGCCAGTGTCTGATGTTTGCTCTATTTAACAAGTCGAGTTGATGACCTGATTATTCTGGTTGCCAAAATGACTTTGTTCTGAGGATCAGTTCCTGCATCTGTTACTCAATATCAAGTGATCTATAATTGCTCTATGGAGGTTTAATGAGCAAGTTAAGTTCCTGGTTGGATTACTCCTCAACCAAATTGACCTGCCAACAATCTGATATCTCGGATTTTTAATGAGCAAGTGGTTCTTTAAGTATATCCAGTAAAATGCTGAAAATGACAGTGAATCTGTTTGAGACAGACACTCGATTACTTCACACGACCCTTCAAGAGTTGATGTAATGAAACTCCTATGATATAGAAAAATGTCCCAACCACCTAACTCCTTCCTAATAAGGTCCTATGATTGCAGAAACTTTAGAGGTGGATAATCCAGAAAGCAATAACCAAGCCTCAGTTTTGTCTGCATCAGAATTTAAGAATGAGGATTTCATTACTTATCCACTGCCCCAAGGCATCCCTCCACTAACAATTTCTCCCACCAAGAAGCATAACTTTGCCTCAGCTTCTCCTGCATCAGAGATTAAGGATGAAGGGTACACTATACAGCTATTGACCCAAGACATCTCTCCTCAAGTACTTTCTCCCACCAAGGAACATAATTCTGCCTCATTTTTGCCTGGATCAGAATTTAGGAATGAAGAATATGTACATCTACTGGCCCAGCATCTCTCCACAAACATCTTTCTCCAACATCTCTCCAAACATATAGAATATGCAATATCTGAAAGTATTCTTAAACAGTAGTAATGGGGTTCAAGTGCCTATACTTGCCATTTATAATTGCTCATTGCATGAACCTAGTTATAGAGGTGTTGTTCTTGTTTTAGGCGATCATAACAGAATTGCCTTCTACTCTTACAGCCAGCTTCTGCAACCAATCCCTGGTCAAGCTGCTGCTCTCTTGAATTCCAATCTATCCATGGTCCAACTAGCCTCTGTTTGGTTTCCTGAGGAGTGATATTTCTGCAACAGAGGTAAAAGCAACCCTAAGTTTGCTGTTCTCGATGCAGCAGGAAATCTGGCTCATGATCCATTCTTGTACACTAATGAGAGCTCACATCATTGTTTAATGGAAAATATCAACATTCAAGCTTCAGCATGTCCTTAAAGCTCTTTTCTAACAGAAAGGTTGTTATTCTCCTTTGGCATGTTTTAGCTTGTTTGTGCTATGGCAAATTTTGGATATCATATGTGAAGATATATACTAACAATATGTTCACTTTCAGGCAATTTCTCAAACATCTCAGGAAAAGCTATGATCGGGCTATGAATCCATCACTGGTGATAACCGAACCATTGCAATATCGTAAGTCATGAAGAATGATTTAAAGTTGGGTCTCTCTATGTTGTGGCAAAATTGCAATGTTTACCTATGGAAGTTTGAAAAAACGTTGGTACCAGGTTCTGCCAAAGATTAGAAAAACATACTAAAAAGAAAACTTTAAAACCCCAGATACAAGTTGCAAAAAATAGGACTAAGCATGGAATACTTCATCTACAAGGAAATCAATTAGTGATGTTAACAATTTATTTGGTTTTCACACAGCATGAGCAACTGTTGAATATAACTACAGCAAACTCCTTCTGGCTAATAATCAAACACTGGCATGGGGGTTTGAAAAATTGCTCTAAATAATTCCTATTTTGTAACATACATCTAAAATGTGTTGGCATTTCATGTGGATTTTGAAATTAGTCTATTTGTTTCTTTTAAACCTTTAAGATAATCATACAGGGCCTATAATTTGCTTTCCATTTTGCAAGGCCCCCATTTATCCGCTGAAAAATTTAAGAAATCAGAATTGAATCATTTCATCTTTGTTCAATATCCATACACCAACATTTATCTCTTTTTACATCTCTATGAATTATTTTGTTTTTTCTTTCCCAGAAGAAAATTAAGCATACGCTTTGCCAAAACTGGACAGAGGCAGAACTTCATCAGCAGAAACCAGTATTTTGTTGGATGAGTGATATATGGTCCGAGGCCTGAACAAAGCAGTAGAAATGAAGTCACTGTTATTTCCAAGCAGAGCATTAGGAGAAGAAAGAATGATATGAAAGGTTCCCATCCAAAAGGCATTCTCAAGGTTCCCCAGCTTTCTCGTGGGCTACCACATCTTAGCAATATGTGCACCTCCAGCCAAAGTTATTCACAGAATGCCATTGCATTCTCACAGAGACAGATGCATGACATTGAATGTCTTGCAACAAAGCATCCAGAAGAGTTGAAAATCCTCATGAAGGACAATTTGAAGAACTGCACTCTGGAACAACGTGCCCATCATCATCGAGATATGGCACTGATGAGGTATGTGAAAAATGTTGCTTCCAAAACTGTAATGCAATACATAAGATTTTAACCTTCTTCTCTGAATTGACTTTTGTGAGGTCCATATATATTTTTTTATTGCTTTAAGTTTTAATCAATACCTTGCATTATGATGTGAATACGCATCTATAGATCAACTTGGAATTGAAGCATTGTCTTTTTGGTTTCATTCAATGACAATTTCTAAAAAATAAGTCAAGCTATAACCAAAAACATGTGGGCATCACCACAACCTTTATAGATGACAGATTGCAAAAATTAGTTTCATTTCCGGTCCACTAGCACGATATTTATGTGGACTAAAACATGATTCCCATACTGTTACGAAGTTAGTTGCTCTTACCTTCTCCAAATAGCAATTCTTATTTTCAAATTGCCAGTTACCTTTTCTATTAAAATTGACATGTTACTGTTCTGCCTTGTTTGGAAGATTGTTCTGTTAGTTTTCATGGTTTTTGTTAGCTGTGTATCACAAACTAGGAAACCTAGGGCTAACCCTGTCGAGCCTTTCAGAAGTAAAATTCTGATTTGTTATCCGTTAACATAGAGTGGTTATCAGACAGCCCAAGCTCAACCTCACATGGGCTGGGATAAGTAAAAAATGGAGGATTTTGGTAACCAATAATCTTAATGGTCCTATGCAATTTACTGATGCCCTTCATATTTGTCCTCTCGTGTTTTTTTGCATGCCCTAAGCAGTGAATAGGCTTCCAGGAACATCTCAGAAATACACTTTTATGTCAAAAAGTGAAAACTAAACTTCTTCTTAAGTTGTACATAACCTTGTAAGAAGTTCTTATTA
>JBAPGN010001842.1:0-16324 GCA_037355405.1 Vitis amurensis | reverse complement strand
GGCTTCTGAAGTTACAAAAACCCAGACAATCCTCCTCTCGGGCATCCAGAGATACTTCCCTCTGGAAGACCAATAAAGCTACCTGATTTGATGACTGGACTAAAAAGGAATACAAATGCGTTAGCTAGAAACACTAAAAAGATGCAAAACTTGGGAGAGGAGAAAGGCTCCAAGAACTAGCAGACCAATACATCACACAGGGCAAGCTTGTTTCGCTACTAACAAGGAAAAAATTCCCATTTATAGTGAAAGCAAAAGTTTTGCAACTTCATGTTTCCATTTCTAGTGAAAATAGAAGTTTTGTTATTTCACTAGCACCATTTGTGGGAACTTTTCTTAAAGCTTAAGCTTCTTAGCTTGAGTTTGAATAAAAAATATATGGAACCTGAAGGAATTCAACCTGTTGAAGAAAGAATGAAAGGTGAGGAGTGCAATCCCATAATTACGATTCAAAACTGTGGCTTAAGATGGAAAGGCAACAATGGGAATATCAACATTGGATAGAGCATATTGTCCACCGACAAATGGAGCTCTTCAAAAAGATGATACGTCGAGAGATTGAGGCCTCGAACATCCTAACACAACATGATGAATTTTCAGAGAATAGCATTACAAACCATTGCGATCCCATTATTGGCTGGCCGTAAACTGACAATCCTTCAAATGACCAAGCTTAGAGTTAAACAAAGTTGGGATGTAAGTACAAAGAACTGGTTGCTGAGGCCCAATAACTTAAATTACAAGCTGACTTGACCCTATGGGCACCAAAAGACTGGTACTGGAACCAAATCCATGCATCACCCATCGCTCCTCATTTGCTTCAAGAGTTGCTAGCTCATTATTTGGACTATAAAAAGTTCAAACTGTATGATGGTATGGAAGACCCTGTTGAGCACCTTTACTGTTATTGACAACTGATGGCATTAAAAGGCAACCGTGAAGGGCTACTTCGATGAGTTTTTCCTGCCAGCCTGCAGGGGTTTGCTCTCATATGGTTCCAACAGCTGCCTACACAGTCAATACACAGTTTCACCCAACTCCATGATTTATTCCTAAAACAGTACGTTTGTAATTCCCGACCAAGGAAAAGTGTGGACTATGTTTTCAATCTAAGGTAGGCACTTGGGGAATCTGCAAGAAAATTTGTCGATCGATCCATATCAGAAATAATGCAGGTAGAAAGCAAAGATCAAAGAACTATGATAGTGGCCATCAGAAAAACCTTATCTCCAAGAAGCCCATTGCTCAGGTCATTAGCTAAAAGAAACCTCTCCACCATGGAAGAGTTGTTAGCCCAAGCCAACAGATATGCAAACATGAAGGAAGAGCTCAAAGTCATCGGCAAGAAACAAAAAATTGATGGAGCAAAGTCAAGGATGGCCAAAGAGGAGCAAGAAGACCTATCTACAACCCTGAAGTGATCTTAAACATAATATCTGTAGGGAATCTTAGATTTCTTTGTTTCGTATGGATTAGGTTAGGCACATATGAATCTTCCTAGGTTTTCACTAAATCCTAAGCACAACGGAAACATAAAAATAAAAACTTTACTAGGATTTAGATCAAGTGCTATAGAATACAATACTTTAGATTTGGACGTTCTCAAATCTTTTCCTTTCGATGTAGATGAAGATCGAATCCTCTGGAAGTCTCGTACACCCGAGGTCTTCCGCCAGACGACTCTCCCTTGATCTTAGCACATCAAAGGTGGGTGCTTGGGAGAGTGGAGGCTATGATTCTCTCTTATCTCTTTGGATGGTGGAAGACAACTAACTTGAAAAACCTTAAACCCCTAATAGGTTTCCTAACTAGGTTTAAGTGACTTGAGTCCACATGGGCTTGGGTCACTTAATTTAGCCCAAAATGGGTCCTAATTGATTAATTAAGCCCACAAGGTCTTCTAATCAATCAATTAACCTAATACAAAAACTTTATTCACTAACCCCTGTACAATATTGCCTTCAATGAACCCCCTGGGCTTCCTATACCCTTTAGAGCATTTAATTTAAGCAAGTCCACTAGCTCATCAGCCTCTCTATTCAAATCTTTAAGTGAGGAGGACCCTTGAAGAGTTGGAATGTGTTCTAATTGCAAGACCCAAGGCCAATGGAGACCCAATTGATCCACTATTATTTGACCCCACATTCTGATACTTTCCTTTAGAAGAAGAAAGTTTAGAGACATTATTTCTTTTCCTCTTAAACCTTTCTACAACTAAGGGAGGAGGAGGAAGGACAAATTTCCTCTTTGGTAGAATAGAATGCTTTGGCTTAACAAAGGGAATATTGGATACAAGGGAAATCGATTTGAGGGCAATGAACGTAACATAGAGTTGAAAAGGCATTTAGAAAAATCTTTTGATCCCTAAAAACATTGTTTTATCTTAAACCAACTTGCTATTTCCTCGTAATGGGACTCCTCTTGGTTAGGGACTTCCACTTTCCCTGCATTTGTTCAAAAAAGGGAAGTTAATCTACATAAAATCAAAGAAGGACCTGAAAATGCAAAGGCAGGAAATAGTAAAACCTAGAGACCATGGTAGCAAGGAGACATAAGTCTCTTCTGGCTCTGTAACATTTAACTCTCATTTCCTAGATGCCGCTACTACCCCATGTTTAAATCCTTATTGGTTGATGGAGCCCCTATAATGAATCCATTCATACCAGACTAAGGGAACATGTACCACTCGTACCGCACTTTGGATTGCTTCATAGTGAAGTATAAAGGACGTCTTCTACCATGATCCTCAAGCCCTTCATATGGTCTAGAACCACCATCGACATAATCGGTTTGCTCGTGTTCATGAATAGTTGATTAGAAGTCAAGTGTAAGTAGCTAACCGGATCTTTGAACAATAGGGTAAAGGGAAGAGGTAACCCAACCTCAAAACAACCTTTGGGCAAAAACAATTTACCCTCCATAGGACTACTCCAAGTTCTACATTGCTTGAATCCATAAAATACCAGCCTATTGATAGTGGAATATTAAACTGTGCTCAAAACTGTTGGAAGACCGAAACTGATATGGAAAGAAATAACTTTGTAAAACTGTAAATTAACTATTAGTTGTCAATCTTTGTATTTTTAGGAAAGTAATTGTTAGGAGTAATTCTTTCCCTTTAATCAGTGATTAAGTTTCTTGATTTGAAGGATTTGTATATGCTATAAACTTTATAAAAGAATAATCTCAATGAAAGATTATTATTCCCGTGAAACCCTATTTTTCAACTTGGTATCAGAGCTAGCAATTTGCTTGCCAAAACCCTCATTTTCCCTCTCTTTCAATCCCTGTTCTCTTTGAAACCATGTCGGATATTTCAAACGAGTCCACTACTGTTCCTCAACCTTCTCTGAACAATCCCATCATCACTGATTCTTCAAAAATCAGTCCTACCACCTTGGAATCTCACTCTGTCCAAATCACCATGATTCGCTTGAATGGTGACAACTTTCTGAGATGGTCTCAATCAGTTCGGATGTACATCAGAGGACGTGGAAAGATGGGCTACTTGATGGGTGAAAAGAAGGCTCCTGCAGTGGATGATCCGAACTATGCTATATGGGATGCTGAGAATTCCATGGTGATGACATGGCTTGTGAATTCTATGGAAGAAGAAATTAGCTCTAATTACATGTGTTATCCAACAACACAAGAGCTTTGGGAGAATGTAAATCAGATGTATTCTGATCTAGGGAATCAATCACAGATCTTTGAATTAACCCTTAAACTCGATGAGATACGACAAGAGGAGGACAACATCACAAAGTACTTCAACTCCTTGAAGCGGATCTGGCAAGACCTTGACCTCTTAAACACCTATGAGTGGAAATCTGCTGAGGATGGACGTCATCATTAGAAGACCATGGAAGACAATTGGATCTTCAAGTTCTTGTTTGGCCTTAATGTCGAGTTTGATGAGGTAAGGGGGAGAATCATTGGAAGACAATCCCTGCCTTCAATTGGTGAAGTTTTTTCAGAAGTTAGAAGAGAAGAGAGTCGGAGGAATGTGATGCTAGGTAAGAAGGGACCTAGAGTTGCTATTGAAGGTTCAGCCTTGGTTACCATTGGTGGAGGCTATAATAAAGCTGTTGCGTTTCAGCGTAAATAAGATGAAAGGCCACGGGTTTGGTGTGATTTTTGCAACAAGCCTCGCCATACTAGTGAGAATTGTTGGAAAATCCATGGGAAACTTGCGAATTGGAAAGGAAAAACAGGTGACAAACCAGACTAAGCTATTATTCCTACTGCTAATGAGGCTGAGACCAGCACCTTCACCACTGAGCAAATGGAGCATCTTCTTGCACTGCTGAAATCCAACTCGACATCCGGTACTCCTAGTGTTTCTGTGGCACACACAGGTAATGAATTATATGCTCCATCTTGTCGTTTTAAATCTACTCCATGGATAATCGATTCTGGAGCATCCGATCACATGACCAATTCCTCAAACATGTTTGAATCCTATTCACCGTGTCCTGGAAATAAAAAGGTTAGAATAGCTGATGGTAATTTCTCACCTATTGCAGGAAAAGGTCTAATAAAAATCTTTGAGAGAATAGATCTTAAATTTGTTCTCCATGTTCCTAAACTTACTTGTAATCTCTTGTCTGTTAGCAAATTATCTAGAGATTCTAATTGTTGTGTTATTTTCTATGAATCCCATTGTATTTTTCAGGACCGGAGCTCGGGGAAGACGATTGACAGTGCTAGGATGATCAATGGTCTCTATTATTTCGAGGATAATTTATCTAGTAATAAAATTGCTCAAGGACTAAGTAGTATTAGTTCTCTTTCTGTTCGTGATCAAATAATGGTTTGACATTGCAGATTAGGCCATCCTAGTTTCTCTTATTTAAAACATTTATTTCCAATGTTATTTCAAAAGGTTGATCCTTTATCATTTCAATGTGAGAGTTGTTTATTGGCAAAGAGCCAACGTAAAACTTACATTCCAAAACCCTACTATGCATCAAAACCATTTTATTTTTTTCATAGTGATGTTTGGGGACTTTCAAAAGTAACCACAATTTTAGGAAAAAAATGGTCTGTGACCTTTATAGATGACCATACACGTCTTTGTTGGGTATATTTAATGAGGGAAAAATCTGAAGTAGAAAGGATTTTTAAAGAATTTTATAGAATGATTGAAAACCAATTTCAAACAAAAATCAGTGTTTTGAGATCTAATAATGGGATTGAGTACTTTAATAAAGTTTTGGAAACCTTTTCAAACGAGAAAGGAATTTTACATCAATCTTTGTGTTCTGATACCCTTGAACAGAATGGAATAGCTTAACGTAAAAATAAACACTTATTAGAAGTAGCACGGGCTATGATGTTTTACATGAATATTCCAAAATACTTATGGGGGGATGCCATACTAATTGCTTCATATCTAATCAACAAGATGCCTACAAAAATTTTGCAGTATACCACTCCTTTGGAGTGCTTGAAAAAGGTATTTCTAGGATCTTGAATTAATTCTGAATTACCCTTGAAAATATTTGGTTGCATTGCATATGTACACATTCCAAAAAGGTCAAGATCTAAGTTAGACCCAAGAGCAGAAAAATGTGTTTTTGTAGGATATACTCCTAATAAAAAGGGTTACAAATGTTTTAATCCCCTTACAAAACGTTTTTACACAACTATGGATGTTTCCTTTATGGAAAATGTCCCATATTTTACCAAAAATTTACTTCAGGGGGAGAAATTAGTGGAACCAAATTTTTGGGAAATTGTTGAACCTTCGCCTAGTATAATTCTTGATATCTCTCTTGAAAAAGAAAATAAGGAAACTAAGCCTACTGAATCCAAATATGAAATTGGTCTATCAGAAGAAGAAATACTACGAATAAAAAAAAAATAGAAACAATCTTGAGCCTGTGGTTTATTCAAGGAAAAAAGTCCCTGGAAGAAGTAAAGACCAGTTGATCATCCCAGCACATGGTCAACCGAAAGCCCTGGGCAATGGCTCTCTAAATGCCTCAGGTAACCCTCTTTTTGTTCCTGCTCCTATACATACTTCTTCTTATCCTGTTACTGATCTAAGTTTACTATCACACTTTGATCCAAGTCCAGAAATATCTGCACCCAAACCTGGTTTAGGATTAGCCCCAGTTGTTCCTGCACAGGACCTTGACCTTGTTCTCCCTATTGCTCTCAGAAAGGGAACCCGAGCCTGCACTAAACATCCCATTGCCAAATATATATCCTACAGTAACCTTTCTGACAACTATAGAGCATTCACTACAAATATTTCAAAACTTGTGGTACCTAGAAATATTCAGGAAGCACTAGATGAACCGAGTTGGAAATTGGCAGTGTTTGAGGAAATGAATGCCTTAAAAAAGAATGGCACTTGGGAGGTTGTAGATTTACCAAAGGAAAAAAAAGTTGTAGGGTGCAAATGGGTTTTTACGATAAAGAGTAAAGCGGATGGAAGTGTTGAGAGATACAAAGCCAGACTTGTGGCAAAGGGTTTTACTCAAACCTATGGGATAGACTACCAAGAGACTTTCGCCCCCGTAGCTAAAATAAACTCGATTAGAATTTTGTTGTCCCTTGCAGTAAATTCCAATTGGCCCTTACACCAATTGGATGTTAAAAATGCCTTTCTTAATGGAGACCAAGAGGAGGAAGTGTTCATGAGTCCTCCACCAGGTTTTGAAGAAAGTTTTGGAGTTGGGAAAGTGTGAAAATTGAGGAAGTCCTTATACGGACTTAAGCAGTCACCTAGAGCCTGGTTTGAGCGTTTTGGCAAAGTAATAAATCATTATGGATATACTCAAAGTCAAGCTAACCACACGATGTTCTACAAACATTCAAATGAAAGTAAAGTAGCCATCTTAATTGTGTATGTTGACGATATTGTGTTAACTAGGGATGATTGCAATGAACTAAAGAAGCTGAAGGGGAAACTTGCTGAGGAATTTGAGATTAAGGACCTGGGGGCATTAAAATACTTTCTTGGGATGGAATTTGCTAGGTCCAAAGAAGGCATCTTTGTAAATTAGTGGAAATATGTTCTTGATTTTCTTGATGAGACAGGTATGTTAGGATGTAAGCCTGCTGAAATACCTATAGAGCCGAATGTAAAACTACAGCCTACAAAAGCCAAGAATGTGAAGGACCGGGATCGTTATTAGAGACTTGTTGGGAGATTGATTTACCTATCCCATACACACCTTGACATAGCATTCTCAGTGAGTATGGTTAGTCAGTTTATGCATGCGCCTGGACTAAAGCATTTTCAAGTTGTTTACAGGATCCTAAGGTATCTAAAGGGGACACTAGGTAGAGGCCTTCTGTTTAAGTCACGAGGACACCTACAAATTGAAGCCTACACCGATGCAGACTGGGCTGGAAGCATAGTGGATCGAAGGTCCACCTCTAGGTACTGTTCATTTGTAGGTGACAACTTGGTTACATGGCGAAGTAAAAAACAGAACGTGGTTGCTAGAAGCAGTGCTGAGGTTGAGTTTAGAGCTGTAGCTCATGTTATTTGTGAGATTATGTGGATAAGAAGATTACTGGAAGAGTTAAAGATGACAGGTTCATCTCCTATGAAGTTGTATTGTGACAACAAGGCAGCAATTTTAGTAGCTCACAATCTGGTTCTCCATGACTGCACCAAACATGTGGAAGTGGACAAGCATTTCATTAAAGAGAAGATAGACAACGGATTGGTTTGTATGACCTATATCCCTACTGAGGAACAAGTGGCTAATGTCTTCACCAAAGGACTACACAAGAGGCAATTCGATTTTCTAGTTGGCAAGCTGGCTATGGAAGATATCTTTAAGCCAGCTTGAGGAGTGTTGGAAAACCGAAACTGATATGGAAAGAAATAACTTTGTAAAGCTGTAAATTAGCTATTAGTTGTCAATCTTTGTATTTTTAGGAAAGTTATTGTTAGGAGTAATTCTTTCCCTTTAATTAGTGATTTAGTTTCCTGATTTGAAGGATTTGTATATGCTGTAAACTCTATAAAAGAATAATCTCAATGGAAGATTATTATTCCCGTGAAACCCTATTTTTCAACTAGAACTCCTTGACAAAACCACATGACCTCATCTTCTTGTACCTTTTTGCCATCATTCATGGAAAAGAATTAAGAGATAAGCGAAATGAAAACAAGAAAAATTTAAGCACAAGGCTTAGCACAAGGAAAAACTCACCTGACGAAACCATTGAGAAAATTTCCAAGAATGATAAATGAAGAGGAAACATCATTAAAGGACCTAAAGAAGATATTAGCTCTCATTGGGGAGCTAATCCTCTAGTTACATATTAAAGTCTTTAATGCGTAGACCTTTTTTATTATTATTATTATTATTATTATTTGATTTTTTATTTTTTTATCAGCAAGGACTTCTCCTAAAAACTAGGGATATGGATAATTCTAAAGAATAATCCAAAACAACAAAATAAAAGAGTCCTAATCCAAGCCGACCTTATTTATTTTGAATGCCTAACGAATAAAGTACTAACTAATAGATAAAATAAAAACTCATAATTATCTACACTCCCCCTTAAGCTGGGCAAAAAATATTCAGCATGCCCAGCTTGCCAACCATATGCTTGAAGTTGCTTCTAGACAGGTCTTTTGTTAAAACATCCACAACTTGCTCTTTTGTAGGCACGTAAGAAATGTCTAAGACTTTACTCTTGATCTTCTTCTTAATAAAATGTCAATCAACTTCAACATGTTTGGTTCTATCGTGGTGAATTGGATTTCGTGAAATTTCTAAAGTTGTCTTGTTGTCACTAAAAAACTGCATTGGCTGGTGTACTCCTATTTTTAGCTTTTCCTACATTTGTTTAATCCACAAACCTTCACAGATTCCATGAGCAATTGCACAAAACTTGGCTTCGGCACTACTTTTAGCCACCACACTTTGCTTTTTTACTTCTCCATGTTACTAAATTTCCCCAAACATAGGAATGGTACCCAGTAGTTGAATGCCGATCACTTTCTGACCCTACCCAATCAGCATCTATGTAAATTTTGACTCCTCTTTCTTCATTTTTTTCTAAAAAATAGCCCCTTACCGGGAATAGTTTTGAGATATCTCAGCATATGATCTTTAGTGGGCAAATGCATATGTTGACTAACACGATTGACTGCAAAGGCAATGTTTGGGTGAGTATGAGACAAATAAATCAGCTTACCAACCAGGCGTTAGTACCTCCCTTTGTCGACTGACATTTTCTCATCTAAATTTTCTTCCCTCTTGTTAACTTTCATAGGTGTATCAATCGGTTTGCAACCTAGCATCCCGGTTTCTTCAAGAAGATCTAGTGTGTATTTTCGTTGACACACAACAATTCCCTGTGTGGTTCTCGCCACTTCCATTCCTAAGAAATACCTTAAGAAGCCGAGGTCTTTAACTTCAAACTCATTTGCCAAAACTCTCTTCAACTTCTCCATTCCGTCTATGTCATCCCTTGTAAATATAATATCATCTACATACACGATTAGTATAACAATTTTTCCATCAACTGAATGTTTGTAGAACATAGTGTGATCAGCATGTCCTTGACTATATCCGTGTCTTCTTAGCACTTGGGAAAACCTTCCGAACCAAGCCCTTGGGGATTGCTTTAGACCATAAATAGATTTGTTTAACTTACACACCTTTTTGTTACCTTGGTCATCAAAGAATCTGGGTGGAAGTTCCATATACACTTCTTCAACAAGCTTTCTGTTCAAGAAGGCATTCTTGATATCAAGTTGATAAAGTGGCCAATCAGAGTTAGCTGCCAAAGAAAGAAAGATCCTTATTGAATTTAGTTTTGCTACTAGAGCAAATGTTTCAGAATAATCAATTCCAAAAGTTTGAGTGAATCCTTTCGCTACAAGCCTGGCCTTGCATCTTTCAATCTTCCCATTTGGATTATATTTCACCGTAAAAACCCATTTGCAACCTGTGAAAAGAGAGAAAAGGGAGAATCCCTAACTTTTGTTGTTGAAAAACTGTTAATAATACACATTGGACTTGGGTATATATATACATGTTAGTGGGACCCACAATATAATAAGGAAAGAAAAGGAAAAGGAAAAGGAAAAGGAAAACTAAATAACCTAAATAACTGTACACTATCTAACACTCCCCCTCAAGTTGGAGCATATATGTTATATGCACCAAGCTTGTTACAAATGTATTTAATTCTAGGACCTCTGAGAGATTTAGTAAAAATATCTGCTAGTTGATCATTTGAATTGACAAAACTAGTCGCCACACATCCTGATGCGATCTTCTCTCTAATGAAGTGACAGTCAACTTCAATGTGTTTGGCCCTTTCATGGAAGACTGGATTGGATGGAATATGCAAAGCGGCTTGGTTGTCACAGATGAGCTTCATCTGTTCATCCTTTCCAAATCTCAACTCCCGAAGAAGATGTTTTAGCCATATGAGTTCACATGTTGCCAGAGCCATAACTCGATACTCGGCTTCAGCACTAGATCTGACCACTACATCTTGTTTCTTACTCTTCCAGGATATTAGGTTACCTCCAATAAAAATACAATACCCGAAAGTGGAACGTCTATTTGTGGGTGAGCTAGCCTAATCTGCATTTGTGTAACCAACAACCTGGGTATGACCTCTGTTCTCGTACAACACACCTTGGCCTGGTGTGCTTTTGATATATCGAAGAATGCGGATTACAGCATCCCAATGGCTATCATATGGTGACTGTAGGAATTGATTAACAACATTGACAGGAAAAGAAATGTCTGGACGAGTAATGGTGAGGTAGTTCAGTTTACCTACAAGTCGCCGATATCTCCCAGGATCTCCTAAAGGCTCCCCCTGTCCTGGTATAAGCTTGACATTTGGAGTCATAGGAGTGTCTACCAGTTTACAGTCTAACATACCGGTTTCTTCCAAGATGTCTAAAGCATACTTCCTTTGGGAAAGAACCACATTGGAATTGGATTGAGTTATCTCAATCCCTAAGACATACTTGAGTTTCCCCAAGTCTTTAGTCTGAAAGTGGGTGAAAAGGTGTTGCTTTAGTTTCTGAATACCATTCTGATCACTGCCTGTAATGACGATGTCGTCCACATAAACTACCAGATAAATACACTGCCCCAAAGAGTTATGATGATAGAAAATGGAATGGTCTGCTGTACTGCGGAACATGCCAAACTCCTGAACAACAGAACTAAAACGGCTAAACCATGCTCGAGGAGATTGTTTCAAGACATATAGAGAACGGCGTAACCTGCACACTAAACCAGACTCCCCTTGAGCAACAAAACCAGGTGGTTGCTCCATATAAACTTTCTCAGCAAGATCCCCATGAAGGAAAGCATTTTTATTATCTAACTAATAAAGAGGCCAAGAACGCATAGCAGCCATGGAGAGCAATAGACGAACAGAAGCTATCTTGGCAACAGGAGAGAAAGTGTCACCATAATCAAAACCATAAACTTGAGTATAGCCTTTAGCAACTAAGCGGGCCTTAAGGCGATCAACCTGACCATCAGGGCCAACCTTAACTATGTGGACCCAACGACAACCAACTGTAGATTTACCAGAGGGTAAAACAACAAGATCCCAAGTGTCATTGGAGTGTAAAGCAGCCATTTCATCTACCATTGTCTGTCGCCAACTTGGATGGAAAAGAGCCTCAGGGGTGCTCTTGGGAAGAGAAACAGAAGATATAGCAGAAACAAATGCAGAATAGGGTGAAGATAATTGATGGTAACTCAAAAAATTGTAAATGGGATGAGGATTACGAGTAGATTGATTACCTTTCCGAAGAGCAATGGGTAAGTTAGCAGAAGGAGGCAGAGCCAGGGTAGGAAAAGCCGAAGGGATAGGAAGTGAGTCAGTAGGTACCTCGGCCAAAGAAGGAGGAACAACGACACGATGACGGCGATGATAAACCTGAAGTGGGCGAGAAGGCACTGCATCAGGTGGGGAGATAATGGGAAAGGGTAAGACTTCAGAAACAGGAAGAGACTCAGAGGTGGAGAAGAACGGTGAGTCCTCAAAGAAAGTGACATCAGCGGAGAGAAAGTAGCGATGAGTCTTAGAGGAATAACAACGATAACCCTTTTGAAGTCTGGAATATCCTAAGAAGATGCATTTTGTGGCTTTGGCAGAAAGTTTGTCCTATCTAGGAGTGAGAATATGAACAAAGCAAGTACAACAAAAAACACGAGGAGGAAGGAAATAAAGTGGTTGGTCAGGGAAAAGAAGGGAATGAGGAATTTGATCGTGTAATACAGATGAGGGCATACGATTAATCAAATAACATGCTGTAAGAACAACGTCCCCCCAAAAACGAAAAGGAACATTACTATGGAGAAGGAGAGTACGAGCTGTCTCAACAAGATGTCAATTCTTACGTTCAGCTACCCCATTTTGTTGAGGAGTATCAGCATAAGAAGACTGATGAAGGATCCCATGTTGGGACATAAATGAAGTAAATGGTGCAGAAAAATATGCCCTGGCATTGTCACTGCGCAACACACGAATAGAAATATTGAACTGGGTTTGGATTTCAACATAAAATTTCTGGAAAATAGAGAATAACTCAACTCGATTTTTCATTAAAAATAACCAAGTACATCGAGAATAGTCATCAATGAAAGTGACAAAATACTGAAATCCTAAAGTAGACGCGGTCCAACAAGGACCCCAAACATTAGTGTGGATAAGTTCAAAAGGAGACTTTGCCCGATTATTCAAACGCTTTGGGAACAAGATACGAGTATGTTTCCCAAGCTGACAGGACTCACACGCAAACGACGACAAAGATGAAAAACGAGGGACCATTTTCTAGAACTTGGATAGACTAGGGTGGCCCAGGCGATTGTGGATGAGGAGGGGAGCATCAGTGGAAATGCAAACTGCAGGAGTTGAAGGCGAGGTGAGGTGATAGAGGCCTTGAGACTCACGTCCTATGCCAATCGTCTTCCCCGTACTCCGGTCCTGCAAGGTCACAAATTTATCAGAGAAAGTGATAGAACAGTTAAGAGTGCGAGTTATTTTGCTGATGGAAATAAGATTAAAAGGACACTCAGGGGGATAAAGGATAGAATGGAGAGGTAGGGAAGAGAGAGGATGAGCTAAACCAAAACCTTTAGCCATAGTTTGGGAACCATTAGCTAAAGTAACAGTAGGTAAGACAGAGGTAGTAGTAATAGAAGAGAAAAGATCCTTATTACTAGATATGTGATCAGAAGCGCTAGAATCTAGAATCTAAGGTCCAAGAGAAGATGTGTAGGTAAGACAAGCAGAAGCATTACCAGTCTGGGCAACAGAAGCAACAGAAGCTAACTTGGTGGCCTGATAGCGGAGATAATCATCATACTCACTGTCAGTGAGGGAAATACCCTGAGATGTGGAGGAACTGGTAGGCTGAGGCGGCTGAGGATCAGATGACTAGGCCACGTGGGCAGTGTGGGAAGGCCGCCCATGTAACTGATAACACCGATCATGAGTATGGCCAAGCTTATTGCAATAGGTGCAATGAGGACGTTGGCCTCTACCTCGGTTACCACTGCCGTCCTCCTCGAGAGTTAGTTTGAGAAACTAACATAGAAGAATCTGAAGTGTTATCAGATGGCAAAGTTTGAGTGGAGGAGATACGAAGGAGGCGAACAAACACATCATCCAAGGATGGAACGGAGGAACTGCCAAGAATCTGATCGCGGACGGTCTCAAGATCTGGACGGAGGCCAATAAGCGTAAGAACCATGAAGAACTTGTCAATCTGTGTTCGTTGATCCCCAACATCAATAGTAAGAGGCATCACGGTCAAGAATTCCTCCTTAAGAGAGGCAATTTGGCCAATATAAGTAGATAAATCCATGTCTTGTTGTCTGACATTGACAATAGAAGAAACCACCTTATAAAGACGTTGGATATCATTCGTGTATAATCCTTTCGTCTGATTCCAAAATTTAAAGCATGTTTTGTAGGCCCGAAGATGAAGCAGAATCTTAGGATCAACTGATTGCCATAACACACTACATAACTGTGCATCTATCTTCCTCCATTGTACTCTGTCAACCTCAGGGATATCCGCCTCCTGTGTAACAAGGTGATCCTCATAACCTTGACCCATAAACCAAAGCTCCACAGAGGCAGACCAGGACAAATAATTTTCACTGCCAACCAATTTTTCCAAAGTAATCATAGGAGATCCAGATATGACAAAGGAAAAATGGAACTTTTAGTAGCCATATCTACTTATTTGGAGAACGAAATATGTTTGGATCGAAGAGAGCCCTAATACGGCTTCAGATCGCGGCTGAAAGAAGAAAAACCGAGGATCCGCGGCTGTGAGAGACCAAATAGTAAAGAAAAACAAATGTGACACTACTGGAAGGGTAGAAGAACACTTCCTAAGACACGTGCAGGGCTCGGGGTGGAGAGGAAGTCACCGGAGGTCGTCGGAAAGGCTGTTTAAAGGGCTGACGGAGACAAAAAACCCAAAAAATGCACTTGCAGGGCTCGGATGGCACAAGCACAGATGGAGGGTGGCTAGATGGCATCAGGCAAGGCTGGAGGTGGAAGCGTGTGGCCGGAAAGTGCTCCATGCGCCCTCACGCGCCGGCAAAGAAGAAACGCACGCGGTCGGCTTGTGGCTGAGAATCTCCCTCCGGTGCTTTGAGAAAACTTGAAGATCTCCTCTTTGCGCACCTGATGGTATGGTCGGTGTCGGAAAAGGACTTCGCCGGAAAAGTCGCCGGCGGTGAGGGTTTTTTGACGGCGATACGGTTGATCGGAAAGCTTTAGGAGATGGGAAAGGTGACCGGAATGAAACACGGTCACTGAAAGATTTCCCAGAATGGATTCACGGATAAACTAGAAATAATTAGGGTTTTTTTTTTTTTTCTCCCTAGGCTCTGATACCATGTGAAAAGAGAGAAAATGGAGAATCCCTAACTTTTGTTATTGAAAAACTGTTAATAATACACATTGGACTTGGGTATATATATACATGTTAGTGGGGCCCACAATACAATAAGGAAAGAAAAGGAAAAGGAAAAGTAAATAACTTAAATAACTGTACACTATCTAACACAACCCACTGGATGTTTACCACCTGGTAAATCAACAATTTTCCATGTATTATTTTTCTGCAAGGCTTTCATTTCCTCTATAACAGCTTCCCTCCATTTTGGGTTTTTCAAGGCTTCATGTATATTCCTTGGCATTGTTTCTTTAGAGGAAATATGGGTAACAAATGCTTGAAATGAGGTTGATAGCTTGTGGTATGAGACAAATTTGAGATTGGGCGTTGGGTACACGATTTTACTCTCTTTCGAAGCGTTATTGTTTGTTTAAGTTGTCACCTGTTTCCTCACAAGTTTCACCTTGAACATCAAGTGGACTGTTGCTGTCAGATTTTGGTTCAATCTCCGGTTCAGATTTTAAGTCAACTCGTGATGTGTTGAGCTTATTTGTTGAGAAGGTTGCCGTTGAGAATAGACACAGAGCTGTTGTTTTGGTGGTTCTGTAGGTAGTGAATTAGTATCTTCCCTGTAACAGAATTTTCAAGTATTAATGGCACTCTAGATTCAGTTATGATGGGTGATTCAGGTAGTAATGGTGGCAGTTGCTCAGTTGGTGGGCTATTTGGCAATTGAGGTGATGATGTTTCCCGAAAGCAATCTTCATTCATATTCTCCCCTTGAAGAGTGGTGATGGGAAAGTATGGTTTTTTTTTCAAAAATTGACATCCATGGTGATAAAAAGCTTACCCGAAATAGGATCAAAACACTTGTACCCATGTTTAGTGGATGAGTAACCCAGGAAAACACATTTAATGGCATGAGGCTCAAGCTTAGACCTACCAGGAGCTATGTAGTGAACAAATGAGGTACAACCAAAGATTATTAAGGGTAAGTTCTGATGAAGCTGAGAGTTAGGGTAGGATTGAAGCAGTGTGTCTAAGGGTGTTTTCATGATGAGTATCCTAGAGGGCATTTGGTTGATTAAGAAGACTGTAGTTAAGATAGCTTTGCCCCAAAAACGTTTTGGCATGTGGGTAGTAAACATGAGGGATCGAGCTACTTCTAAGAGGTGGCGGTTTTTTCTTTCAGCAATGCCGTTTCATTGGGGGTGTCAACACATGAGCTTTGGTGTATGATTCCATGGTCTTTTAGGTAAGGTCCAAGGATGGAATTAAAATACTTTGTTTCATTATCTGTTCTGAGGATCTGAATGTTGGTTTGAAATTGATTTTGGATCATAGAATGAAACTCTTTAAAAGATTGGGTTGTTTCTGATTTTTCTTTTAACAGGTAGATCCAACAAATTTGTGTGTGATCATCTATAAAAATATGAACCACTT
>JBAPGN010001841.1:0-15744 GCA_037355405.1 Vitis amurensis | reverse complement strand
AGTATGAAAAACACAGGATTTTGCTCAAATAGTTCAATCCCATTGGCATTAAACAACAATTGTACAACAGAGAAAAGAGTATTTTCTTTGTGACCAGAACAATATTTAAAAAACATCAAAACACCATTGGACAGACGTAATTAAAGTATTGTCCACCCATAATTCGCCATCATTCTATAAATATTAATACTAGAACACATACAAGAATATGAAGTTAAATGAATGTGATCAAACTTTAACCAGCCCTCTTCATGCTCAATACACACAGTAACAGGGGGTTTTCAAAATGTGCCTTTATAATAGCACATAATGCAGGTGTTAATTAAATATAGAATTATTATGCCAGTCGAATATTGAGAGAAGGAAAGTCCAAATCACCAAGAGTAGCAAAGATCCAATAGATTAAATGGTAGTTCAAACCACATAGCATTAGAGAGTGAAAGCAGAAAGATCAGAATTAATTCACCAAGACCCAATTCACAAAAAAAATGACATAATAAGGCTTGAAAATCAAACACCCAAAAGAACAATTAAAACACATATCAATTAAGCCATAAAAGACATTAAGAACTAACTTGGATAAGATAAAAGAAAAAAAAAACCAAAAAAGAAAAAAAAAATACAAAAACAAAACAAAACAAAAACCCACAAATCAATACCAAATTTGAACCAAAAACCTATTTAACCAATGCCCAGATTTCATAAAAAGACAAACTAATATTTAAAACCATAGCATTATAAAAAAAGGGGGCGAAAACTATACGTTTAGGTAGATCCATTACAATTTATCTACAAATGAAAAGATGAAATTTTCAAAAAATGCCTAGATTCATAAGGAGACAAAGATGATACTGAAAACATTAACTTCACCGAGAGCCACTTTGCCCAATGCGTAAAGAAAAGGACCTTTTTAGCTCCTTCAGTGTTCATTCATAAGAAAACACGAAGTTCTCGGAAAAAAAAAAAGAAATCACTTACAAAATGCCTAGATATTCATAAAGAGATAAAATCAATAGTGAGGAACATGAAATTCTCAAAACCCTACTCGCTAAATGCCTGGATACAATGACCATTTAGCTCCATCCACAATTGAAAGCATGAAATTCTCAGAAACCCACTTGTCAAATGCCCAGAAGAGAAATTTTATTCTTGTATTTTCTTACTTCTTTATGTACATCATTTAACTATTTATACAAGTTGTAACTATTCTTGAACTGTATAACAGTTTCTAGTTTTTGAGTTACAACTGACTAATAGATGGAAGATTCTTCTGGTACGGTGTAGTTGATCCCTTTTTCTGTTGCATGAGAGTTGTTGTTTGCTGAGTGACATGGCTTCGCCATAATCAATCCAGAAATGAGGAGATGAAATTCTCAAAAAACCCACTTGCCAAAAGACTAGAAAAAGTGACAATTTCAGCTCAACCCAATCCATCCACAAATGTTGAAAAAATGGAACTTTCAGAAACCCACTAACCAAAAGCTAGCCTCTAAGCTCCTTCACATTCTATACACTAACAAAAAACATGAAAAATCTGAAAAACTTCACTTACCAAATGGCTAGAAAGAATGACTTTAGCACATTGTCGATCAAATACTTGATAGTGGGAATGGCAGCTCGAACCCTGGTATCATCAGTAATCTTCTGGTTGTCATCAAGAGGCACATTCAAATCCACCCTCACAAACACCTTCTTCCCCTTCAAATCCGCCCCCGTGAGGTCACCCACGCTCTTCTTGGCCATTGACACCACCCCCCTGGAAGCCTTCCCTCTAAAAGACCTGGTTCTGGACGCCACATGGAGGGTCAGAAGCGAGTCAGCAGCGGCGCCGGCGAAGCCCAGACGGCGGAGAGGGAGGGTGGGGAGGCGGAGGGAAGCCGAAGGGAGGCGGGGGGAGGAGCGAGTGGCGGAGGTGGAGTGGAGGAGAGATAGTGAAGAGGGTGAAGCAGCTGCGGATGCCATTGGTGAAGCCGATGATTGGGGGTGGTTCAGAGAGAGAAATTGAAAGAAAATGGGAGTGAAAGTCGGTGGAGAGGGAGATTGGGAGATGGGGAAATGGGGTTTGTGGATGTGAAGATGGGTTTGGATGGATTGATGTGATTGGGTTGTTTGTGTGGGGATTCTCTTATCGATGAGGAGAGGTTGAAGAATTTCGATGCTTTTGAGACTTCACTATTCACCATTTTTGGATTTTCCTTTCTCCGTTTTCCTTTGATTTTCTTTCCCATTATTTTCCCCAAGTTTTTCCTTTGATTTTAAGAATTAATTCGCGGAAAAAATTTGCAATTTTCTTTTCTTTAAAGTAAGGATAATAGTTTTTTTATATTTAATAATTTAAATAGATTTATTTAGATGAAAGAAAGATATTCTTTATATCACTCAAAATATTTTGGAAAATCACTTGATGTAGTGTTATGTTATTTTTTTTTTTTTTGAAATAATGATAAATCTTATTAATAAGAAAAAATAGAAACATCAGAGGCTAAGATAGCTCCTAATAAAGGTGGAGCATCCCGCCAAAAACTTGGACTAGCAAAAGAGCTTGCTGCTTTTGCAGAGCATCAGTAGCAGCATTAGCTTGCCTTTTCACATGACATAAAGTAAAACTTTGATCTAGAAATAGAGATCTACAGTCTTGAATAAACATGCCAAATTTAGACCTATCAAGAGCTTTAGAGTAAAATGCATCATAAACACCTTTAGCATCCAATTCTACTATAACATTTGAAACACGCAGCTCCAATAGCCATCTTGCAGCTTCACATAACCCCAAAGCTTCAACCTCCTTAGGAGAACTCACACCATTAACAACCTTAGAATAGTAACCAACAACAGAGTTGAATTCATTTCGTAGAATCACACCCAGCCCGATGGTTTGATGTTATGAGAAAATTGTTGCATCCACATTACATTTCAACATTCCCGGGGAAGGTTTACTCCATTTGACCTAAGTGTTGGCATTTCCATTAGAAAGCTTTTGATCAGAACCCAATCTTGCATCTAACCAATCTTTTAGGAACAATAAGCTAGCAGAGACTGTTTGAGTAGGAGATGAGGCACTATTATTCCATAACAAGGAGTTTCTCTGCCTCCATATACCCCAAATGATAAACCCAACACGCCCCACCACTTCTTTATCAACATTAGTGAGGAACATGAAAAACCAGTCAAGAAAAGAAGAGGCACCATTAACTGAGGGAATCAAGTCAACTTGTGACCAACATGAAGAGCAAACGGACAGGAGAGAAAAAGATGCATTAAATCCTCCTCATGTCCTCCACAGAGTACACACGTATCAGTCACAGGTATACCTCGTGCACAGAAAGCAGACCTGGTAGGTAGACATCCTTTGCAAGCACGCCATAGAAATAATTTTATCTTTGGTGGGATAGCCAAATCCCATAGCATATTCCATGCTACAGGTCGTGAAGGCAAATTACCATGCAAGGAAAGCCATCTCACTATACAATACCCTGATTTCACTGTGTGGTTTCCATGATTGTCCCAATGCCAAATGAGCGAATCAGGTGGAGACTTCGAGCTCAAAGGAATACTAGCAATGGCTTGAGCATCCCTAGGTGAAAATATCTCCCCAAGTAATTCCACATCCCACTCCTTACAGCCGTGGATCCAGAGGTCATGAACTTTTAAGTGAGCTAAGTCATGAATAATAGGAGTTTCAACTTTAAAGTTTTCCGCATCCCTAAGCCAAGGGTTGTTCCACACATCAATACTACAACCATCTCCAATTCTCCACCTACTACCCCTTAAGAGAATAGCTTAAGAACTCCATATCCCTTTCCAAGAAAAACTTGAATTATGGCCCAGACAGGCTGAAAGAAAATCCCCAGAACGGTAATATCTAGCTTTGAGGAGTCTAGCAATAAGAGAATCTGGTTTAGTGATCAAGTTTCACCATTGTTTGCCTAGCATGGCTAGGTTGAAATCACGGAGATTACGAAAACCCAATCCACCTTCTTCTTTCCGAAGGCATACTTTATCCCAAGTGAGCCAATTAATACGCCTTCTTCCATCAGATTTCGGGCCCCACCAGAAAGAGTTCATCATTTTTTGTAGCTCTTCACTTAGAGAAATAGGCAATAAAAAAGTGTTCATACAATATGAAGGAATAGCCTGACCAATTGCCTTGATCAAGATTTCCTTACATACCTGAGAAAGCAACTTACTCTGCCATCCTTGTAAACGCCGCCACAATCTATCACGGAGAAAACCAAACACAACTCTTTTACTCTTGTTAGTGTTATGTTATTTAACAATCCGTTTACGGTAATTATAGAAATTTTTTTAATTTAAAAAATATTTTTAAAAAAGATTAGATATTTTATAAAATTAGTAAAATAATTTTAAAATTTTAAAAAATCAATTATAATATTAAAAAATAAATCATAACACTTTATAGCTAAATCTCTTAAAAATCACTTTTTGTTGTAAATTAAGGGAAATGAATGACCACATTGATGGTCATTATGAACTCCATTTACTCATCTTAAAGATGAGTAATGAGAGTTCATATTATGAAGCCTATAAAAGGCTTCTTACCCCCCCATGTAAGAGCATCCCGAGAAAGAAAGAAAGCTCTTCCTCTCATTCTCTCTCTCTCTCTCTCTCTCTTTCTTTCACTTTCTCAATCCTCTTATTTGATTCCTTCTTCCATATTATATATCAAAGTAAGATATATTTTATCTCTACTACTTTGATTTGCATTATATTTGTCCTTGTTTTACAAAACGTTATCAGCACGAATTGCTCTGAAGGTAATTCCCGTATCTTAAACTTGAAGTTATTTATATAGAATAAAATTTTACATATTTATATTATTGTTGATTTGTTTTGTTACATATTGTTAAAAGTTATAAACAAATTATTTGATTTTGTTTATAATCAAAGTTATACCAATGCTATCAAGTTATTATAACTGATTTTAATAATATTGTTTTGTCATATATATGAAGTTATTTGACAATGTCGAATATCACAAAACTCGAATTTGTGGCACTTGACATTTCGGGAAAGAACTATCTATCTTGGATCCTTGATGTTGAATTACATCTTGATGCAATGAACCTTGGAGCTACAATCAAACAAGGAAATCAAGCATCCCTGCAGGATCGCGCAAAAGCATTGATTTTCCTTCGCCATCACCTCCATGAAGGTTTAAAAAATGAGTATCTTACGGTAAAGGACCCTTTTACTCTATGGAGTAATTTGAAGGAAAGATATGACCACCAGAAAACTGTGATTCTCCCAAAAGCTCGATATGATTGGATGCACCTAAGATTGCAAGATTTTAAATCTGTTAGTGAATACAACTCTGCACTTTTCAAAATCAGCTCTCAATTAAAGCTGTGTGGAGAAAAAATCACAGAGGAAGACATGTTAGAGAAAACTTTTACTACGTTTCATGCCTCGAATGTGCTCCTGCAGCAGCAATATCGAGAGCGTAGATTTACAAAATATTCTGAATTAATATCATGTCTTCTTGTTGCTGAACAAAATAACGAGCTTTTGATGAGAAATCACCAGTCTCGTCCAACTGGATCTGAACCATTCCCTGAAGTGAATGCAATATCGTCCCAAACTCGTGGACGTGGACGAGGACGAGGACGTGGTCGTGGTCGTGGTCATGGAAGAAATCCTCGATACCATGGTTCTTATAGTAATAATTCTCAGAAAATGAAAGCCTCATTGCACCACCAGAAGTGGAACAATACTGAGACAATACAAGAAAATGGGAAGCGTTTACAAGATAAACCTCCTAAGAACCATGAGAATAATTGTTATAGATGTGGTATGAAGGGGCATTGGTCGCGTACCTGTCGTACGCCCAAACATTTGGTCGACCTTTACCAAGCATCAATAAAAGCTAAAGGAAAAGAGATAGAGATGAACTTTACCGATGGTGATGGATTGGACCTAACCTACTATGACATTGATTTCTTTGGAGGTCCCAATGAAAAAACAGACCATTTGATAAATGATGAAAAAATTAACATTGATTGATGTTACTCTATATATAAAATAATATATTATTATGTCTTATATTTACATCTGATTTACTTTGTTATTTACATTATGCCTTGTTTTTTTGTTATACCTGAAATCCATGTGTTATTTGGTCTCAAGATGAATGAGGATGATGTATGTCTCGCAGACTGTGCGACCACGCACACAATTCTTCGAGATAAAAGATATTTCCTCGAATTGACATTAATAAAAGCTAATGTAAGTACCATATCTGGTACTACAAACTTAGTTGAAGGCTTCGGAAGAGCAAACATAACATTGCCAAATGGAACTAGATTCCATATAAATGACGCGTTATATTCTAGCAAATCCAGAAGAAATTTGCTTAGTTTTAAAGATATCCGCAGAAATGGATATCATATTGAAACTATGAATGAAGATAATGTAGAATATCTTTATATTACTTCCATTATATCTGGCCAGAAGCTTATAATGGAAAAACTCCCGGCTTTCTCCTCTGGGTTGTATCATACAACTATAAAGCCTATTGAATCATATGTTGTCATGAACCAGAAGTTCAATGACCCAAAAGTTTTTGTCCTTTGGCATGACAGGCTAGGTCACCCAGGGTCTTCAATGATGCGTCGAATAATCGAACACTCACATGGGCATCCACTAAAGAACCAGAAGATTCTTTCGCCCAATGAATACTCATGTGCTGCCTACTCACAAGGTAAATTGATAATCAGACCATCTTTTACTAAAGTCATATCTGAGTCACCAATCTTTTTAGAAAGAATACATGGGGACATATGTGGGCCTATCCATCCACCATGTGGACCATTCCGTTATTTTATGATCTTAATAGATGCTTCTACTAGGTAGTCACATGTTTGTCTCCTTTCTACACGTAACGTTGCCTTTGCTAGACTCCTTACACAAATAATCAGATTACGAGCACAATTTCCAGATTATCCAATTAAGACAATACGTCTTGATAATGCTAGCGAATTTACTTCTCAAACATTCATTGACTATTTCATGTTAGTAGGGATAAATATTGAGCATCATGTTGCTCATACTCATACCCAAAATGGTTTAGCAGAATCCTTCATCAAACGTCTCCAGTTAATAGCTCGACCCTTACTAATGAAAACCAAATTACCTACTTCCGCCTGGGGTCATACTATTATGCATGCTGCAGCTTTAGTCCGTATTCGACCTATAGCTTACCATGAATACTCCCCTTCACAACTTGTGCTTGGAAAACAACCAAATATCTCTCACTTACGAATCTTTGGTTGTGCAGTATATGTACCAATTACACCTACACAACGCACTAAAATGGGTCCCCAACGAAGACTTGGGGTTTATGTAGGTTTTGATTCTCCATCTATCATAAGATATCTTGAACCTTTGACAGGCGATGTTTTTACAGCCCGCTTTGCGGATTGTCATTTTAATGAGAGTGTTTTCCCATCATTAGGGAGAGAAAAGTCGATTCCTGAAGAACGACGAGAAATTAGTTGGAAGACATCTACTATGACCCATCTTGATCCTCGTACAAATCAATGTGAACTAGAAGTTCAAAGGATCATTCATTTGCAAAATCCTGCAAATCAATTACCAGATGCATTCATTGATACAAAGAAAGTGACAAAGTCACATATCCCGGCTGCAAATACTCCAGCACGGATTGATGTCCCTGTAGGACAGTTAACAAATGAATCTAAGATACGCCTGAAGCGTGGTAGACCTGTCGGCTCAAAGGATGTAACTCCCCGGAAGAGGAGAACCCAAGAAAAACTTGGCACTCTAGAAGAGGCCATCAAAATGACTGATCAGTTTAAAATTGATAAATCTATAGCCCTAGAAGAGGCACAAATAATGCAGAAAGCCCCTGAAGAGGTACATATTGAACAAGAATCCCCTGAAGAGGCACATATTGAACAAGAAACCCCTGAAGATCCACATATTGAACGAGAAGCCCCTGAAGAGGCACAGGTACCTGAAAATTGTGAGATCTCAGTAAGTTATGTACAAACGGGAGAAAAATGGGATCGAAATAATATTGTTATTAACAATATTTTTGCTTTCCAAGTGGCTTCTGATATCATAAGAAATGATGAAGATCCCGAACCACAAAATGTGGAAGAATGTCGACATAGAAATGATTGGCCAAAATGGAAAGAAGCTATACAGGCAGAATTAAACTCATTAACAAAACGAGAAGTTTTGGACCTGTAGTCCAAACACCTAAAGATGTAAAGCCTGTTGGGTACAAATGGGTATTTGTACGAAAACGCAATGAGAATAATGAGATCATAAGATATAAAGCGCGATTAGTAGCACAAGGTTTCTCGCAGAGACCTGGTATTGACTACGAGGAAACATATTCTCCCGTCATGGACGCAATCACATTTCGTTTCTTAATTAGTTTGGCAGTCTCAGAAGGACTGGATATGCGTCTCATGGATGTTATTACAGCATATTTATACGGATCCATGGATAATGATATATACATGAAAATCCCCGAAGGATTTAAATTGCCTGATGCAAATAATACAAAGCCTCGTAGCATGTACTCAATCAAGTTACAACGATCCTTGTATGGATTAAAACAATCTGGACGCATGTGGTACAATCGCCTTAGCGAATACTTGCTAAAAGAAGGGTATGTGAATAACCCTATATGCCCATGCATCTTCATTAAGAAATCAGAAACCGGATTTGCAATTATTGCAGTGTATGTTGATGACTTAAATCTTGTTGGAACTCCTGAAGAGCTCACAAGAACAACAAATTACTTGAAAAAGGAATTTGAGATGAAAGATCTTGGAAAAACAAAATTTTGTCTCGGCCTGCAGATCGAGCATTTTCCAAATGGAGTTTTAGTACATCAATCAACATACATTAAGAAAGTTTTGAAGCATTTTTATATGGATAAAGCGCATCCTTTAAGTTCTCCAATGGTTGTCCGATCACTTGATGTGAAAAAGGACCCATTTCGTCCTTACGAAAAGGATGAAGAGTTACTTGGTCCTGAAGTACCATATCTTAGTGCTATTGGTGCACTTATGTATCTTGCCAATTGTACACGTCCAGACATTGCTTTTTCTATCAATTTATTAGCAAGATACAGTTCCGCTCCAACTCGAAGACATTGGAATGGTATCAAACATATATTGCGTTATCTTCGCGGAACTACTGATATGGGTTTATTTTACTCAAGGGAATCAAAGCAAAAATTGCTTGGATATGCAGATGCAGGATATCTTTCAGATCCACATAAAGGCAGGTCACAAACAGGGTATGTGTTTAATTGCAATGGTACTGCTATTTCATGGAGATCTGTCAAACAAACAATGGTAGCCACATCATCAAATCATTCAGAAATACTAGCAATTCATGAAGCAAGTCGTGAATGTATATGGCTAAGATCTATGATCCAGCATATTCGGGAATCATGTGGACTCTCCTCTATCAAAGGTGACCCGACAACATTATTTGAAGATAATGCTGCATGCATTGCACAAATAACAGGGGGTTATATTAAAGGAGATAGAACTAAACACATTTCACCAAAATTCTTTTATACACATGAACTCCAGAAGAGTGGTGAAATTGATGTGCAACAAATACGCTCAAGTGATAATCTAGCAGATTTATTCACAAAATCATTGCCAACCTCAACATTTAAGAAGTTAATACACAAGATTGGAATGCGTCAACTCAAAGATATCAGGGGGAGTATGCTTGTAAAAGGGTGTTAGTGTACTGTACTCTTTTTTCCTTCATCCAGGTTTTGTCCTACTGGGTTTTACTGGCAAGGTTTTTAACGAGGCAGTCCTAATATACCAAGAAAAGAATATTGTACTCTTTTTCCTTCGCTAGGTTTTTCCTATAGGGTTTTTTACTAGCAAGGTTTTAATGAGGCATATTCTTTTAATATGGTGGTCATCCAAGGGGGAGTGTTGTAAATTAAGGGAAATGAATGACCACATTGATGGTCATTATGAACTCCATTTACTCATCTTAAAGATGAGTAATGAGAGTTCATATTATGAAGCCTATAAAAGGCTTCTTACCCCCCATGTAAGAGCATCTTGAGAAAGAAAGAAAGCTCTTCCTCTCATTCTCTCTCTCTCTCTCTCTCTTTCTTTCACATTCTCAATCCTCTTATTTGATTCCTTCTTCCATATTATATATCAAAGTAAGATATATTTTATCTCTACTACTTTGATTTGCATTATATTTGTCCTTGTTTTACAACACTTTTAAAAAAAACAATTTTATTAAAAAACATTTTAAACATAAATAGTGTCAAACGTACTTTTAAATTTAATTTTAGTAAAATAGGTATATACGCTTGTTTGGTTTTTTCGATATTTTTAAAATTTTAAAATATCATAATTAATTAATTATCTTTATTTGTTATAAAATTTTAAAATAAAAATTCAATCCTCTCTCTCTCTTTTCATGTGTAAATTATATGTTTTGCAAGCTCTTTTAACTTCTTTTTCAAGAATTAATTGATTAAAAATTATGAAATAATTTTTGTATTTGTAAATTTAATATTTTTCATATTTTTACTTTAAGAGCAATTAATTTTTTTTATATAAATGTCATTAGCTATTTCAAGTATTTACATGTAGATATAAAAAAAGTATTATTTTTATAAGAAAAAAATGAAGACATTTTTATTAAAATGTGGTAAAAAAAAATGGATGAAAAATTAAATTAGAGGACATAAATCTTGAAATTAACAAACCCAACAAAATTATAGATAACACCAAGAAAGGTGATGAAATTATTTCAAGGCTACTAGAATTGAGGGAAAGCTTAATAATATGAAATGTGTCTTAAGGCTATATTTGATTCCCAAAAAATCTGAGGGAAAATGTAAGGGAAAGAAAATAGAAAAGAAAAGTAGAAGAGAAGAAAAAAAAAAGTGAGATAAATTATTTTTATTTGTTACTTCAAACTCATTTTATTTATTTTAACTCATATTCGATATAAAGATTAAATAATTTAAACATACAAAAAATTTTAATTATATTTGATTTTCTTTTATATTTTTTATAAGATAATCAAACATGAAAAAATCATTTTTCTTTGTATTTTTTTTCTTTTCTTAGTATTTTTCGGAACCAAATATAATTTATTGAAAAAAAAATCCCCTAAATATCTAGTTGTGGCAAGTTTTAAGTTGGTATAAAGTTTGGTTTTTGGCAATCTAGCTTTTTTGGTCACTGACCTTTGGCTAGAGGGAGTGAGCTGTTAAAGTCCTTTTAAAACTACAACTTATAAGCATTTTAATATGAATCTAACAGCAAAGTTTGCAATAAAAGTAACCTTTAAAAAAAATTCTAAATTTTATTTTCTTTTGAAATTATTCAGCAAAGTAATGTGCCCTCACCACATCAGCATTCATTTTTTTATTTTTTATTTTTATTTTTTCACGTCAAACTCATAATTGATGAATGTGATGCGATTTTACGTTTAAAATTAAAACCAGTCACCGACTTTGGTTTTGAAACCATGGTTAGTGAATGTAGTTTTAACCTTAAAGGTAAAACTATCGTAACTAATTGTGGTTTTAATACACCTAATTAAAAAAAACTGGATGTTGACGTGACCGGAAGATTAAGAATCTGTTTTGTAATGATTTTAAAAAATATTTTTAATATTTAAAAAAATTTATCATTTAAGTGTTAGAAATATTAAAAACATTTTATAAAATTACTTTCAAACACACTCTAAAAATGTGATAATGATTTTAGGAAATGTTTTTAACATTTTTAATATTTTAATTTTTTTTTTTAAATGACTACTTTTATGACAAACTCTGTGTGTCAACCTATCATAATAAGTATAATACATATTATTATGTTCATAAGATACGTATTAGATAATGTTGAAATCATATTTGATTGACGAAATAAGATAAGACAAGATATATATATAAAATAGGATGTTTGTTATATCCTATATCAGATAAGGAAAATAAATTTTAACATTACATAAATATGAGTTTTTCTTAATTTTATAGATGTGTTTTTAACCATCATGAGAATTTTTTTTTATTCAAAGTAAATAATATCTACATGGTGCAAGATAATGTTTTATTTACAATAAAACTAAAAATGCTTTTAAACATTTCTAATACTTGAATGATAAAGATAAAAAATTTTAAATATTAAAAATATTAAAAATACTTTCAACATAGGTTGTAACTCTTTGAAAGTGATTGTCAATCCAAATTACTTTTAAAAATATTCACAAAACTAGTATTTAATAAAAAATTACTTAATTGGTAGGTATCTTATCGTCTATTTGTGTTTTAGTCTCAAAACAATGACAATTATTGTTTTTAAATGAATTTTTTCTAATATTTTGAATTAAAAAAAAATCTTTTTTTCTTAAATTATTTTAATTAGAAGTTTTTATTCAAACATTTGAAGCCAAAATGGAAGTTCTTTTTCTTTTATTTTCTATTCTTTCATATTTTTATGGGTTATTTGATTAAAAAGCTCTCTCAAAACCGAATTTTTGAAATTTAACCTTCCACCCTTTTTTGGTATCATTTGGACAAAAAATGCCCTCATTATATTTTTATAAAAATAATATTTTCTTTTAAAATTTACATGTAAATACTTGAAATAGAAAATGACATTTATGTCGAAAATGAGTTATTTTTCCAGAAAAAAACATGTGATGGATTAAATTTTCGATATGGGGATTATTTCATCATTTTTAACCAAATATTTCTATTTTTATTCTTTATTAAAGATTATGGATTTTGTATAACAAAATCATGAGTTATTCTTTTAGATATATAAATTTTAAATAATTCATCATAATTATAATATTACAAGTTAAAAGGGTAGATTTGTAAAATAATCAATCTTTGCATCCATCAAACTCCACACTCAGTCCTACAGTTTTGAAAATACCTAAAACACCCTTCCTCATTATTTTTAACTAATTTTTGTCCCTTTGAATTACCTAATGTTTATTTCCATTAATGTTAAATAATTAAAGTATTATAAATATAAAAACATAAACACAAAATATTTACGTAAAAAATAAATCAAGCTAGAAAGTCATAATTATAACATATACTCTCATTAAATGGGGACAAATAAGATAAAAAAAATGTTTAAATTAAGAATAAATTAATTATTTTATCTTAATACTTAAAATTACTTTTAACTTTAAGTTATTTTATTTAATATACTTAAAATCTAATTAATAATTTAAATTAAATTATTATATTATATTAAATCATTAAGTTAATTTATCAAACACCCCCACCTTATTTAACTTTTAAGACTTCACTGAAAAAACCATCTTTAATCCAGTTTGTATGTTTTCTCGGAGGGGTAAATAAGTAATTAGAGAAAAGAGACAGAAAAAAATAAAAAATAAAAAAAATCTGTTAAACAGAATGGCTTGGAGCTTCACACTGGATGGTCTCATGGCTTTGAATTTTCCTTCCTTCCATCTCCAAAATTCCCGTCAGTTTCTCTCTTCCCAAACAAAACTTCGCCCATTTTCCTTCCGTTTTTCTCTTCCCAAACACCAGAAGCCAAGAGCCCTGCGAGAATGGCGGGAGTACGAAGATGCCGTGAAGGAGAAAGACCTCGCTCGAGCCCTTCGGTTCTTGAAATCCGTGGAGACCAATCCAATCGAGCCATTCAACGATTCTTCTTCTTCGGAGCTGGGGTTGGTTCAATCGGAGAGGGATTGGGAGGTTCTGGACGCCTGTTTGAATGCAGATGATATGAAGCTTGTTGGGAGCGCCTATTCGTTCCTCAAGAACAGAGGCTTCTTGCCCAATTTCGGAAAATGCAGAAATATTGGTGAGTTTCTGAATGTATTGGAATTTTTTTGGAAAATTCTGCCATTCTGTTTTGTTTTAGCTGAGATTTGGTGTGAATTGTTTAGAATTTGTGTGATGCTGGTTCCAAGTGGATCCTCATCCTTCTTGCTTCAATTGAAATGGGCTTGACACATATTTGTGTTATCCTACCTTGATGAGGCCATGATTTTGGCGACCAAACTAAGACCTCCAGACAAATTTCAAATATTGAGTTGTGGAAGGGTTGACTCCCAAGCCTTGATTCCAACTAACGTTAAGTGCTACATCCCTAGAAAAGGGTGGCGCTCCCAAGGAAGTGGGGAGATAATCAGAATGCGCCATGGAGCAAAGTGAAATGAGGAGCCACTCTTACTTGGAAGGAGGGAGATACCCTTTACCTTAACAATTGAAGAGGGGGGCTTTGTGTTTCAGATAGAGGGGAAGCTCTCTGCCTCACATGGAGAAAGGAACTCTCCCTTTTCTTTTAAAAGGAAGGGTCCTACTTCAGCAATTTGAGGAAGAGGTCCTCGCCACCTTGAAGGAATCCTTCACATAGAATGTTTCATGGATGAATATTGCTTCATCCAGAGGTGGGATGGGAGGATCTCTTAACACCCCCACACCACCCCACCCCCCCAATGTGGAAATCAATTTAGTTTGAGCAACCAAGACACTCGGATGGTTCGCCCAAGGGGTAGGCATATGTGCCAAGAACCATTTATACTTGGTGCATGAAGCCAATTCAATTCAAGATATTTTGCAACATGAATGGAGAATCATCTAACCTGCATGGAGCCAGAGCATTGGCCTTGTTGCATTTTGACATAGGTGCTTGCATGGAGAAGCCTCCTTGTATCATTAGGACAGGTGGCACAAGTAGATAGGTTAACATGGAAGGGCATGAAATTGGACATCAACACTGTCATTGCCTTTTTGTCTGAAAGATACCTGGCCTATTAGCATAATTTTTGTTTAAAAGACAGAATTATCGTTTGGATTGTATACTCAAACCAGTGTGCTTTAATGCCTCTTGTTTATCAATAATATTTAATTGATGCTAATCAACTTCATGTTTTGAAATTAGTGTAATGTAGTCTTTATGTCATAACTAACCATTTATGATACCATGCTTCAGTCGTTTCAGGGAGGCATGAAGACTTTTGATTTAAATTAGATGATGTGGTCTCATTTTTCCTTTTCCACTATGTTGTGCACCTGTTGCAGTTTTGGAGGGATCAAAAGATGTTACGCCAACTGTGTTGAAGACTTCAACTGGTTTAGAAGGTGCAATTCCTACCCATTAATATTTCCCAAATCCCAACTGTTTTTCTCTCACAACAGTAGCATTAGAGTTTCCAGATTTTGGTTTCTCCATCTACAATTTTGTGTTGAATGATTTTTTAATTGGCAAATTTGAGTTTAGGAATTTTTTTCACATTAGATTTTGCTGCTTTTAAATGTATTTAATTTTTTCACAATTATGGATATATTATCCCACACAAAGTGTCATTTTGATTTCTTTTCTATTATCCAGTGTCTAAACTTTCACCAAAAAAATGGGGTCTTTCGGGAGGCTCAAGTGCTGCTTTAGCAGCTTTTCTTGGTGGGGTATCTCTTCTTCTTTCTCGAGGGATCGATATCAGACCTAACCTTGCAGCCATACTTGGTCTTGCTATCATAGATGCTGTCTTCCTCGGTGGTTCTTGTTTAGCTCAAATCTCAAGTTATTGGCCCCCATATAGGCGTCGGATCCTAGTTCATGAAGCAGGCCATCTGCTGACTGGTAATCTCTGTTTCTTTCTGATAAGCTTTCTGGAGCTAGATTCTAGAAGGCTCAATACCGAAATGCTGGCATCTGCTTTCAAATTATGTTTGTATTCTATGAGCATGTAAAT
>JBAPGN010001840.1:0-16375 GCA_037355405.1 Vitis amurensis | reverse complement strand
AATAAAAGAGAGAGATGTGAATAAGTGAGGGATTTGGGCCCAAATGTGTTACCATGAGCTTTTTTCAAGTCAGACCAATAAAATTTGGGTCCATCAAACTCTGACAAACGCAATAATGTAAAAATGCAAGATTGCAAAATTAAATTTTTTTTATTTTTTCTTTGAAATAATTATCATTTCAAATTCAGAATTTTTGAAAAAATACTTCATATACAAATAATCTATATAGTAATGTGAGGCCAATTGGCCCAAAAAGGTGGGTAAAAGGTGTGGTAAAGGCAGTGTCTCTTATGATATTTATATTTATAATGATGGATATATGAATCATATCTCAATTGTCAATATTTTATTATCATGCTTTGAAAAGTGACCCATGATCTTGACATCCACATTAATCACTAGTATTTATTATATTATCTCTTGAAAGAAATTGAATCAAGCAATTGCGTTAGTGACAGCACATCATTTATTTTACATGAAATTTTAATTTATTGCATTTAAAAAATAATTACAAATCATTGTTTGAGATGGCATGCACCATCATTCACTTTTTTTTTTCTTTTCTATACATTGCATAATATCATTGGAAACTTTTATTTAAAAAATTATCACTAAATTCTAGAAAACAGTGGTTGCAGGTTCTTAACTTGTGAAGGGTGTTCATGGACTAGGGTGCTTCCATGGTTTGTCAAAATTTAAAAATAAAAATAAAAATAAAACTTAAAGGCCCTCAATTAAGAATCAGACTAATTTTTCATTCTATTGGGTATGTTTGGATGGGAGTAAATTAGCGGCTTTATGAAGAAAAATAACTTAACACAAGGATTTAATAAGTCCAAGTCTACCAATCCTCTCTTAGACTATTTGAATAGTACATTCCCATTTAAGTTATATATGCACTTTCTGTATAGGTACACTTGGGGTCAACACCATGCTAGATCTTAGCCATTTCTTAAAGCCCAGTCAAAAAGAAAATGGAATAAAGCAATAACAAGAGAAGAATCGAAGAACTAGATTAATCATCAATATTTTGTAAGAAAACCTAATTATATCTCAAAACATAGTGAATTTTCTTTGTAAACATATAATCTTAATTTAAAAAGAAAAAGGAACACAAACGGAGGTGAATGACAACTCTTATGTTTCTTTTAAATCCTAATTTGGAAATTTGGCCTTAAATAGGAGTTGGGATAAATTCAATGGCTATGATTAAATTTGAAAATTTTCAAAGGGTTTTTACAGTTTTAAGTTTAAATGTAAAATTATAATTGGTAATTACGGTTTTAACCATTTAAAAAAAAATTCAAAATCATAATCACTAACTATGGTTTTATGATGTGAATGCTTACACAGTAAAAACGCACTACATTGAAAATTATTTTACAATCAAATCTAGTTTATGGATTACTAAAAATGGGTATTTTTTTGGTCAAAACTTTGTTATTGAAGACATGGAAGGTTTGGTATCAAAAACTTGTTTTCAATGCCATAGCTAGGCTTGTCCATATAATGGAGATGATTTGCATCAATTTTTTATTTTCTTTGGAATAATATATTCCAAATTAGATTTGGAAGATGCTTCACATATCAGTAATCTTATATTTAGTAACCAAGGCCAATTGGCCGGGCAAGATAAGTAAATGCCTCCTTTGATATTTTTATTTACAATGATAGATTATATAAATCATGTGTTATTGTCAATATTTTATTTCATGCTTTGGAAAGTAGCGCATGATAACTTGACATCCTGATTAATCATTTTGAAATTATCAATCAAGTATTTATTATAGGAGAAATTATGAATAACACCACCCACTTAAGGTTTTTGACATCAATTTAATTACAGCTAGTGACAACATATCATTTATTTAATATAAAATTTTAATTCATTACATTTAAAAAATAATTACAATATGTTTATCATTGTTTGACATGACATGCTCCATCATTCATGAATAGAAATGATAATTTGAAAAATAATAATTTGTATGCTTATTTTAATTAAACTTTTGAATAAATTAATGACATATATTCCTCATGTGGCCTTTTTTTCTTCTCTATACATTGCATAATATCATGCCCAAACAAGTCACTACAAACAAGGTGGATCCAATAGTGGGGCCTTTCCACTAAATAAAGCGGATATAAATCAAGAATAAAATTGTTTATATATGTTATCATAGTAGCCATTTGGTCGTATTCAATAAATTTACTAAAGATATGCAAACTTTATATTCAACTTTATTTTATTTTTCTTATATTTATTTATTTTTTCTTTTTGGCAATGTCTCCATTTTATCACTTTCTAGAATTAATTAAAAAAAAATCAAGTGGGCTTAATGAATTCAGCCTCTCAATAATGTTGGAGTAATTTTTGGGTTCTTAACAGGCCCTAATTCAGATCAGGTTCTTGATGAACTAATGAAGAAAGGTATGGAATACATATAGAAAAAACAATACCGTTAATTATTTCATAATATCACAATGAAGTATACATTTAATTTAATAATGCAAGTACTACAAAAGCTTAATCTTTTATCACATAAATTCAACACTTGCGAGCTTAATCACATATTCTTTGCATATACCATGCACATATCTTTGATTTCTTGTCAAGGATAAACCTAATGAGGGACCCTTGGACCAAAGTCCGAGGTTAATCTTATAGTGCGCGAAGCCTGCAGCAAAAGAGATTCTCCATTCTCTCTCATATTCTCTCTTGCTGCAACACAACCATCATAAGTATGTCGTAAAAGAGCTGTGCTTCTACTGCTCATCTTCCCTTGTTGTTTTTTCCATACTATGTCTATGAATTATTACCTTCCCCCTTGTCTTTCTTTGATGTATTGCTTCTTTGCATTTTTCAGTTCTTCCACATTCTCCGTCACTCCAGTGTGTAAAATCGACTGTTTGTCATTTTTCAATCAAATTAAAGAAACATCCAAATGTTAAAACTCCAAAGATAAAAAAAATGTTTTCTGTATGTCAAAATTCTAATTGAGAATTTTAGCCCTATTTTGGAAATAGAAGAGAAGAGGAGATTTAAAATGCATAAATGTCCTTAAGTAAGATTTGCATCTGCAGAGGAATTGCCTCAAATATATCCCCTTCAACAAACTCCAAGTTCTCATCCACCCTGGCAATTTGCAACCAACATGCGGTTGATCAACACAGTACACTTCAAGTGTGGAAATGCTTTTGGCAATTGCGGGGGGAAAAAACCCTTTTGGGGGGCCATTGTTCCCGGTGGCCGCCCACCAACATCAATCAAGGGAGCTCACCCTCGGAATACTCCTTACACTCTCCCAACCACCACACTGGCTATCAGCTGGGAGTCCTTGCATGGCGTCATTAAAGAAATTGGTTAAAACTTTGGTTCATGAGCTGCATAATCGCCAAAATGGCTTCCCATTGCAGTTAACAAATGGGGTGGGATCACTATTTCGGAACCAATCACTCAAGAAATGGCAGGGGTTTTGTTAAATGCGGATCCAAAACTTGAAACAGGCAAGAGCGGCGCTCCACTGGTTGGCCTCATCTTTTAAGGCAGGAACCGAGTTGCATAAGTTAGTGAATACAGTTGTTTCTTGCTCATTGTGGGTCGGCCTGTGTTGAGCAAAAGAAGCCAGAATGAACGAGAACGCGCATAAGACGATGGAGCAAGGAGCTTTTATTGGATTGATTGACAAGGCAGTGACCAGTTCAGAAAGAGTAATGGGTTGGCCATGGTTTGTTGGATTGGCATCTGGAATGCCCCAGTCGAACTGCAACATTTCAGTGGCCATGGAGTTTCGAAGTTCATTGTATGATTCCATACACTGAGCTTGTGCTTGAAGCAGCAGACTAGCTTCTTTTCCACTACCACAACACATCCATACTTATTGGTTTTCAAAAAGTTTCTCTCTCACCCCACTCCTTACTAACAATGATCTTTAATGGAATAACTTGAAGCTGGATTGGTGAATTACAACCCCGAACGGTAACAAGATCTACGGTTTTGAACTTGTTGCACATTTTTTTATTTTTCCTGCTAGAACAACCTTGGCTATTCAGTCATGATGGACAAACGTGAAATGATGGCAACAGGAGGATGACTTATCTTTTTTCTTTCCCCTTCTTTGCCCAGTTTAACTCATTACATGCCAGTGGGGTAACTATAATTACATTAACACAATAATTAAAACTCGCGATTCTCGCATACGATCTAATGACTAATCTTTAAGGGGATAATCTATAAGAGGGGTGTTTGGTATAGGGAATCTGAGGTGGAACTAGATATCTCATTCATTTTCTCTTTATTCCTATATTTGGATAAATGCTTAAGAAAGAACGAAATTGATAACATATTCCAAGCAGAAATCAAATCTAAGTCGGATTTGAATTCATAAAAAAATAGGTTGGTATTCTGATTCATTAAACCCATTTGATATATAAAATAACATAAATATCTACATTCACTTTACATCTATATTCATCCTTTAAGTTTGATGCTTATCTTCTTTACAAAACTAAAGACTCATTCATTATCCACATTTATATGACATGTGATTCTCACACACTGAATCAATCAAACCCTTCCACGACATTAGTAAAAAAAAAATTATTCTAATTTATAGGGTTTTTTTAACTTACAATTTGAATTCTTTATTTCCTTTTTTAGAAATAGGAAAACATTTGGCTAGTTTGAGAATTTAAATATATAACAAATTATATATATATATTGGTAAAAATAACATTTTATGACTCACTCTCACGCTGACAATTATTCAATTTTTAATAAAAATGATAATTGAATATTCTCATCACATTCACGCGGATTCATACTGATTTTTTATGGTTAATCTTTTTAATTTCATTGAGTAAGATATTTTTTTTAGTCTTATTATTTAATACAAAAAACTCTCAAAATTTATTTTTTTTAAATATAAATTATTTTAATATCAGCAATGGAAGGATTTATTGTAAATTTTCAATTTACATTTTTTATTTCTATTCCTATTATATCAACATATGCAGACATCGAAAACAACTAAATCATTTCAATCTGTCATTCCTAAGTTCATCAAAATGTTAGAAAATGAAATTATCAAAAAATTCATTTCTATCCGTTAAGAAATAGGAAGCGACAACACAAAATTATTCATTTCCATTCCTATATAGATAACTCACCTGCATCGCCTGGACTAACGCGCTCGGGAAATAACGATTTGAGAATAATGGGGGTTTGTTGACAAATAAAATGCCTCATTAAATGTATGGATTATTGCCTTAAACTCTCGCGAGGCTCGTCTTATAGTGAGTTTTAAGATGGATGTTCCTAGCGCATTTCGTCTGCAACTCCGCGATCTACCACAGACGCTCTGTAAGCAAAATAATCCTCCAAGGTGCCTCAAAAGGGTAGCATGTTCAAGTACTTTACAATCCATGCAGGTTCCTAAATATACCTATCTTTCTTTTTTTTTCTAGTCGTTCTATACTTTATCTATTATTTCGAATCTATCTCATTGATACAAACATCGAAACATTATCTATCATTTTTTTTTTCTCTTTTCTATTGTAAAATTCTCCCATTTTGTATGCACTAATTGTCTTCTTCATCTTTCTTCTTTTTAAATTTCATTTTTTTTTTATCTTTATAAAAGTTCTCAACCCTTCTTATACACTAAACCTTAATCCCACTTTTCTGAGAAGGTTTTAAACTCTGTCTTACCTCAGGTGTTCTAATCCATAAGATCAAATAAATTTAATCTGAGTAGCAGTTGGAAGCTATCTTTTAAAGACAATCGAAGGTCGTATTAAACAGTTCAGATATCTTCACTAACCTTGTCATGAAGTTCAGAGCTGCTTAGTAAAATTTTGGTCCTTAACAAATTCTTAAACCCTTGGTTTACAACATATACAACATTATAAAGTTCAAGCGATTTTAGTTGAAATGTTGGACAAGTACCAACAGTTGTCTGATTCAAACAATGGCAACTTATATCCGCAATTCTTGCCAGCCAAACATATGGTTTTTTCTGCAAAGCTGAAATTTGCCCAAACTTCCACAACCAGGCTAATCAAAATAAAACAATAATGAACAACAAATAAATACTTCGTTATTAATAGAACTTAAATATCAAGTTACTACAGAGGATTATTCATAGCCTCAGAGAGAGATCATTACTCCTTCAAGCACACAAAAACTTGATACGGTCCTACAACATTCTTACCAAAGAGTTTTATTTAGTGCAAATTATATTTTGCACATACTACTCAACATATATATGATCATGGGTAAACCTCGATGAGGAGACTTAATACCCAGCTGGGAATTATCTTTAGGCCACTTGAAACCAGCATCAAAGAAGAGCTTTCCGTCTTTAATGTTCCTCTCTGGGCCGTTAGCACAATCATCATCAGATATTTCCCAAAGCGTTGTGTTTTCGATGGCTCATCATCTGCTTTCTGGTTCGCCATCATCAATGTCTATGATTAATCGACCTTTCCTCCTTTTTCCTTGCTTGGAATCGCATCTCATGCAATGACTTGAGTAATGCTTTCACACATTCGTCATGGTTCCAGTCAATGCAATATCACTGCTTGTTGTTTGCGACAACATAAGAGACAGTTAGAAAGTTCACATTTCCTAAATTTAATGTAACAATCAATAAATATTATCATATGTATGTATACTGTCCAATGTTTGACCAATTAATATTGTTTTTATGTTTTCTTTCCTCAGTGATAATATAGAGTATAATGTGGACAAAATAAACTATATATAACTAACTATATATAAATTATTTCTTTAACATTTCTTCTTTCTATTTTTCGTCTTTCTTAGCAAAAAGGTTAAGTCAATATACCTTGAGTAAAATAGCATCTGCAGAGGAAATTGCTTCAAACACCTATCCCCTGCAAGGTAGTTTCAAGTCTTGCTCCCTTCCAAGCCAGAACCACATGGGGGGAGAATCAACACGGTGCAGTTCAAGTGTGGGAAAGCATTGGCAATTGGCCCTGCCACTGTCCCTGTGCCGACCCCCTACATCAATAATGGAATTCAAACCCACAATATGCCCTTGCAGTCCTTAATCAGCACTCTGGTACTTAAGCGAGCATCACTAGCCATGGCTTCATTGAAGAATTGTTGAGCTTGGTTCATGGCCAAGCAAAATCCCAATGTCAAAGCCATGAGCAGCTGTCGAATGGAGTGGGATCACATTTTTGAAACCAAGCACTTCACATATTGCCATGGGTGTAATTAAAACGTGGGTCGAGCATAGGCAAGCAGGAAAGGGCCTTGTTTTCAATCAAGGGGTCGTCCTTTAGGAGGAGCCTAGAGGCATTGTAAGCAACATACCCTCTTCTTGCCCGCTTCTTGGACTCTTTTCCTGGTAAAGAAGCCAGAATGAACAAAGAAGGCGGCATGAGACGGTACACGCACTTTCGTCTTTCTCTGGGTTGACTGGGAGTCAGCAAACCAGCTCAGAAAGACGTATGGGCTTCCCATGGTTGTGGATGATGGTCTGGGAATGCGCTAGTTCAATAGCACATTTACAGTGACATGGAGTTTATGAAGTTGAATATATTGATTCCAGACATGAGCATGAGCATGAGTAGCTCAGTCGATGTCTCACAACTGGGCCAAGCCATGTATCTCGCTGTGATATCTTGAGATTGGTTTGTTTTTTGCCGTAATCCTACTCGAACTTGATCTCTTCATATAGAATCGCCTTGGATGGTGAAGCTATAAAATTTCCAAAAACGATAAGGGTAATAATCATTGAGGTCGACCCTTCATAATGTCAGGCAGATGATCACCACCCAACTATGATTTTTCCTCATGCCGCCACCCACCACCGCCGGACCCCATCCTATTTTGTCTTTACAATGATTTCATTTTTTGGGAATTGGTTATCCCAGAAGCCATGTGATTGCATACATATAGTAACGAATTTCTTAAATCTCAAATGACATATTGGAGAAGTAGAACGGTTCAACGTCTGAATAAGACAATGAGATTTTGCAGTTTCTTTAGTCGAGCCATGTACTTCGAAAAGAGATGTTAGATGAATGTCTCATAAACACAATTTAACTCATACCAGGTAAGTTTGGAAACTAGGATTAGCTATTCCTGCCTAAAAAATGTGGAAAAATATTTTCTATGCTGTATTCCTGCCTAAAAATAGTATGACAGAAATGGAAAGGATACTCTCAATCTGATCAACCCTGGAGGTCATTATAGATGACTTATTTTAAGGATAAGTGATTATCCAAATCAAGGGTCCTTTATGAACATAAGCTAAGATATCATTATTAACTTTTAATAATTCACTTTTATATAATCTGATCTTAAAACATATTTTTTTGGTTTGTCGGATTTAATAATCGAAATTTTTAGATTGATTGAAAAGCCTGCTCACGTGAATGCTTGCCAAAAGGAGATTACAATGACTGGATATCCCCAACTCTAAAGGGGACAATTCATATGAGAACAATGACATAGAAGAAAACGTAATATACACTCCATTAAGGTTACAAGTTTAGTAGCAGAATAAGAGTTAGAGCTTCCAAGAGTTCAGGGTAATGCTTTTGCAAATGTTTTTCTGATATTTTTTCCTTTTTTAGTTAGCAAGAAAAATAACTGTTTTTAAATCACTCTCAGAAAACAAAAAAACAAAGAGCAAAAATCATTTAGATAATTTTTCTATTTTGATTTTATAAATAATTTGTAAATTCAATAAATACAATATAAATAAAGTCTTAAAAAATAAAATAGTTTTTGTAATTATGGCATAAATTAGAAAATAAATAGTTTATCGTAAAATACAAATACTAATATTAAAAATAAATCATAATTTCTTCTATTTATAAAAAAATTGATATTATTATTTTCAATATATATTATAAAATTGAAATTTAAACATCTTCTAAAATAATAGTCATAAGTTTATTATGTCTTGTTTTTGGTCACTTATTTATTTAGTGATTGAAGTATTTTTTAGTTCCAAATTATTTTTAAAAAATTATTTAACTTAAGTAATATTAAGTTTAAACTTATTTCGGAATCTCATTTTTCTAGTAAGACTATAAAAATATAGATATGTAAAAGAGTAACAACAAAGTTATTTTGGACAATTTTAATTGTAAAATATTTCAATGGTAATTATAACTTTTGTATTTGTATGAAAATTATTTTTTAAGTTAAAATTTGTTAACGAATCTAATATATTTAAGTCTTATTTTTATTTAGGATCTATTTATCAGTGAAAAAAAATTTTGCAAAACTATGCCTGGTTTTGAAGCAAATTTTTGTTAATAAATCTTTATAGTATTGAACTAAATCACTAATTTTGAGTTTTTTAAATTATTTTTTAAAAACTATAAGGCTCGTTAATAAATTTTCCTCTTTGAGGCTTATTTTACTTAATTGTTATTCTTCTTAAGGTGTAGCTTTTCAATTTGCACTTAGCAAGGGTCTTTGTTTATCAAGTTGGATTTCTAGCGCTTTTGTCCTCCATAAAGAATAAAATTTTTCTATCTATCTATTTTTTCTTGGTATTTTCCTCTTCTTATGAATTGTGTCTTTTAAATCTAACAAATATAATTATGCTGGCCATATCTTAGATTAATTTGCTATGACATAGTTATATGTACATTAATCCATCGTTCAAATATTTAAAAACTAAGGCACATGATTTGTGACTTCTTCAAATTAATGAATATCACTAGTATTAAATGTCCAAGGCCTTTTGAAAATGAATGATCATTTGAATTTTTTAGTTCACATTAATTAAAAAAAATAAAGAATTCAAATGAGTTAAATTTGATTCATTTTAAGAAATTTCTTTTATTTGTCTAGAATCAACTTATCCTCTTCCTACAAAGGGGACAAAAATTATTCTCAAAAATAGAATCCACAAAGCGTGCTACTTAAAGACTCAAAAATTATTGATCTTTGTACTTAAAAATGGACTTTTTATACGATTTTAAATTAGTTATTTTTTTATTACCTTGAATGTGAATAAGTCCTAATTGGAGCTGAATATGTGGTTTTTGAGGAGTAAATACAACAAAGAAAAAAAAAAAGAAAAAGGAAATAAATAGTCTTTTGAAAAGTTTTGAGGAAAACTATGTGCAGAGGTTGATGGGAAGTAAAAAGGACATGTTTGTGATTAGAAGATCATAAAAGAGAAGGGAAATTGTAGAATACAAGTAGGGAATGAATAAAGAGGTAAAAAGAAAGTGGAAAGAACTGAGTGCATGGGATGACAGTGATATGGATGAAAGATGAAAACAATTTTTGGAAATGTTGGAAGCATTTGCAATAAGAAACACTTTCAATTTTTGACTTCAATTTACAAATCTATTTTCAAAACATTTTGGATTTTTCCTTCAAAAATATCTATTTTGGATCTTTCTAATGATTTCCCTCTCACAATTTCATTTCTATGTTGAGAGAGTGTGAGGATATTTATAATCGATTTGGCTTAGACAAATCAAAGCTTTCACTTTTTGCGCATGTGGAATCGAAATGGCTCTTAATAAGTGAACCCCAATAGTACTTTTATGTAGAGGTAGTAAATCGAAATTTCACATTCCTGGTACTGGAAAAACGAAATGGGGAATTGTGTAATTTTGTTGGCTATATTTTTGTTTAAGTGACTATTTCTCATGTTTTGCTGCTTGTAAGCTTGATACAGGTTGCTAAGGCTAGTAGGGATTGCAACGTAATCATTTTGATGTGCTATATGGTAGTTATTGTTTGGAATCTGTGCAATGATTAATGACGAAAAATAGAAAAAAATGAGACAGAAGAATACTTGAGATTTAACGTGGTTCGACTAAATTGCCTACGTTTCACAGGAATAGGGCAAAGAGGATTTCACTATTTCAAATTGGGGTTACATAAAAGGGTATTTATAACTAACTTAGGAATGCAACTTTCAAAAAATACCTTGAACAGTAATTGTGGGGAGCGTAGTGCTCCACATCACCCTCAACTTCATTCGTCCCATAACAAAAGAAGTAACAAGCCTGAATGACAAATGCCCTCGCTACGCTTTCGCTTCGCTCCAACATTTTGCCATTTTCCTCTATAATCGTCTTTTTTTGCTTGCAATATGAGCCACATAACTACAACAATTATAAATACAAAGAACAACAACATACGAAGAGGGATTGAGATCATGATTAATTTAAAAGGAAGATTTGGTTTTTCTCTTGAATTTCAAATATTTCTCTCAAATTCTAGAATTTTCTTATTTTCTTTGCAATCAAACACAGTGACAAAAAGAAATTTTTTTTTTTTTTAATAATTTCTTTTACCATTAATGAGTTAGAGTTTTGATATGGAGAATAATGTAGCAAGGAAGATGGAGAATTCACTTTGGAAATATAGAAATATGGGAAAATTCTTACTTGATTCTCTGTTTGGAGTTGTTGATTGAGATTTTGAAATTTTCTATGTAATTCCTCTTGGTTTAGATACAATCATTGCTTAACTTGGTTCCAATTATGTTATAAATATCATTGGATAACTTGTTTTCATTTATTATTACCAAAGTTGAGATCAATCTACTAGATGAGTCTATAGTTAAAAAGCTAATATGAGAAACAAAGTAATGAATTTAATCTAATAGAAATTAATTTGGAGATCTAGTCTACATTTTCAAATCTAAGTTTAAGATTTAAGTCATTTTTCATATTTGATTTATTCTTGGATTGACTTTGGATCTCCAAAACTAAGATTTTTACTTATTTTCTCTCAATAAATTCAAAGTCTATCTAATTTGTGAAATTCTCTAACTACTTTTCCATTGATTTTTTGTTTCATTCATAAATTTATTTGTCTAATAATTCACAATGATCTCAATTTTTGGCTAATTAATATGAGTATTTATAGAAATTTTTAGTCCATTAATTACTTCATCTTAAATAACAAGATACTAAGAATGTTAGTCTCGAGAACAATAATTGACATATTGTAATTCATGAGAGCCTACTTTCCTTAATTGATGCTATTATGCCTAATTGCAAATCATATTTTTATCTAAATCTAAGATAGATTGGTCAAGCAAATGGTGTCATTGCCGGTTATTGATGCTTTTTGAGTTGTTTTAGACAAAGTAATTGATTTATTTTGAGTAGATTAGTTGATTTAGTAAGTTGTTATTCTTTTTTCTTAGTAATTTTTGTTTAATATTCATTTAGTTTTTTTTTTTTTTTTTTAGTTTTGATATATGGAATTTGTTGCAAGTTTGTGTTATGATATTTTATGCTTGGCTAGATAAGAGATCATGTAAATAGATTATACAAACTCTAAAATCCTAAGCATCCAAACCAAGTACCAATCAAGAACTAAGAAGATCGGCATAGTCAAAATAATCCTAACATCATGTTGTTCAATGCATACAAATAAATGATATTTCATATTAATCCACTAAGAGTAAGCAGGCCTTCATGTTTTGTCACTCTACAAGGACATGCCATTATAAGCCCCTAGCTAGTGTCAACAATTTTTAGAGAAAATGGGAATAAGAAGCCATATACACATCAACGATGTTGAGAATATTTGTTTCACTTTTCAAGAGGTGAATGTTCTAATAGAAATTCTAAGAATGAAGTTGTTTGTTGTTTGTTTTGACTTTGAAGGACAAGCCAAAACCTGATTGAACACTTTGAGACCAAGAAGTATTAAGGAGCTTGAATATGCTAATATGCTAACTTCGTTAGTGTTTTTACATAAGTTTTTTTCCACCTTATAACACAAATGTTTTAAAGAGAGATTTCAAACTTCATGGCTCATGAGAATGAGAAATTCTTGCCATACTAGGAGAGATACAAGGAGGTTATTGAATCCTTTCGGTATCATGGCTCTAATAATTAGATGCTAGTGTCATGGCTCTAATAACTAGATGATAGTGTCATATTTCTACAAAGGAATGACTTTTTGGATGAAGCAACTCTTGCAACCATGTGTGGTGAAGACTTTATAAGTAAAGTGTCTTATGATTTTACGATCTTGTCGCTAAGGAAGTGCCAAGAGGAAAAAGCATAATAATAGTTAAATCTAGTGGTAGCTTTAACTTATCTAATAGGCTTGAATTTTAGAGCTAGGATGGCAACCTTGGTGTGGAGAGTGAAGGAATTAAAGACTAAGGTTATGTTTGGTCCCAAAATATTGAAGGTAAAATAGGAGGGAAAAAAATGAAATAGAAGAAAAGAAAAAGTGAAGAAAAATAAAAACAATTATATAAATATGAAGAGTGATTAAAAATAGAGATAAAAAAATTATTTTTAAAAAATATAGAAAATAGGTTAAAAACAAATCAAAGAATAATTTTCAAAACTTATTTTAAAAAATTGTTTTCAAAAATACTTCCCAAACATAGCCTAAATATATAAATATATTTTTTTAATATTTTTTTAAAATAAAAATAGAAAATAAACTAAACAAACAGGGCCTTAACCATGTGGCATAAAAATAAGAATTGTTAGTCTTGGGTCTCCGGCCACTCTTTGGCCCATTTCAGTACTTTGCCTATTATGTAGTATGGCCTCCTAAGGTGATGTAATATTTAGTGATAAGCCTAGCTGTGTTAGACTAAGGTGGTGTTTGTTTTTTTACTTAATTCTAAATAGAACCTTAATGCTTAATAGTGTCAAATATTAGGTTATTTGTTTTTGTAGTATTTTATTTCTATTAAGTATTAAAAAGTAAAAAAAAACTAATATGTTATTTTTTTCTATTTAGAAAAAACTACATATTTTGACTTTTTCTATTTAGTAAAAAGTTTATAATAAGTCATGAAAAGTAGAAAAACAAACAATTTAAATTCTAAAACTAAATTGTTTTCAGCAAAAAGCCAAAAAAACAAACATCACCTAAGTTGAGGATCAGTCTTTTTGAGTATATGCTTATTTTGTCATAATTGAACTTTGACTGTATTTACCTTAAAAGGTAAATCTAATAGACTTTAATTAATGAATGACCTTAATTAATTGTGGTTAGAGGTTTAAATTACATTTCATGTGATTGCCACTGTTAACAGTCAAACTTAATCCTCATTTTAATTAGTATTTTTGATTAAAATAATAGATGTGACATAAGATGTTAATTGGGAAAACTTCAACTATGGCTGTATAGAGGGGCAATCAAGTGGCAAGTATTATTATATGTTATTGTTTGCAGAGTTAAATGGTAGTTTGTCCTGAGAGCTATATATTTGGTGCCTGTAGGGACCCGAAGATGTTGTGATCTTGTCGTTGAACATTGAGGGCTGAAAGCAATCTAGGTGGATCGGATCACAGCAAACCAGTACTTCTAGGAGCTACTGACCAAGGAGGCATGAAGATACTAAAGCCATGAAAAGAGGCAATTCAGAGCAAGGAGGATTGAGATATTGTGATCATCAAGAACCAGAAAGGAGAAAATAAGAATGTCTAAACAGGATTCTTTTTTTTTTTAATATGTTGATGGTTGCTTTAGTCAAAGGTATAGAGGGGACTATGTTGAAGGAAAATAAGAAAGAGAGAAAGTAAAGAAAAAAAGTAAAAGTAAAATATATAGGTTTTTAAACTAGTTTTAAGTATATGTGATATTTTTTCATATTATTTATGATATAAGAAAATGATTTTTTTTTAAAATATTTTCAGGGAAAACCATAGTTATGAAGATAGAAGATTTTTTTGGTTGCCGATTTCCAATGCAAATAGTGGGTTTGGTTGGATCTTAAGAAAAAAAAAACAAAATGAAACATTTTCAATTAACAAACAAATGTTTTTAATTTAAAAGGTGCTTTTGAAAAAAAATTAGATGTATGATAAAATTTAAAAAACACTTTTAAAAATATGAAAAATGTAATAGTAAAATTCATTGTAGTGTTTTTTGGAGAAACACTTGAGATGTGATTATTCTAAAAACATTTTCATATAAAACACTTTCACTAAAAATATTTTTAATAAAAATACTTTTAATTGCACTCTTAGAGTGTTTTTATCAGTATTTTTATACAAAATGTTTTTTTTAGAAGTGTTTATCTAAAAGTGGTTTTCAAATAATTTTATATCAAGTATTTTTTCAAAAAAACAGTATAAATGATTTTTAAAATTTTTAAAAATGTTTCTTACATTTTGTGAAACAAGTATTTTTAAAACTAAAAACATTTTCTAAAATCACTATTAAACGAATTATTAATTTGATAAATTTCTACAACTGAAATTCAAGTTCATTCAAGTTCCCCAACATTGGACGCAAGGCAAAACAATATAACAGCAAACACTACTTCATTATGAGACAAGATAAATATCAAGTTATTTAACAGAGATTCTTCATACTCCCAGAAAGATTATTAATATGCCTGCATGCGAACACAAACTTGATAGGGTCCTGATCTCCAACATTCTTGCCAGAGCACTTTTTTTAGATTTAGTGCAAACATATTTGCAAATACTAGTACCACTAGATATTGATCAAGGATAAACTTCAATAAGAGACCTTAAACCCAGTATAGGGGTTATCTTATAGCCACTGAAACCAGCATCCAAGAACAGCTTCTCCCATTCTTTTTCGTTCCTCTCTTGACCCGTGACCAAAATCATCATCAGCATATCAAAAAAGAGCTGTGTTTCCATGGACTCATCATCTCCTTTCTGGTTCTCCATCATCATGTCTATTATTATCACCTTGCCTCCCTTCTCCTTGCTTGGAATCGCCTGTCTGCATTGCTGGAGTATCTTGACACATTCTTCATCGTTCCAGTCATGTAATATCCACTGCTTGTTATTTGGGTCATGATAAGAAAGGGTTAGAAGCTTTAATTTCCTTAAAACTGTATGACAATATTGCCTATACATTTGGCATGAAGATTCTTAAGGATCAAAACCATGACTTCATCCATGACGTCTTTCAGCAATAAATTATCAAATGTACGACTTTCACATGCTCGTTCCAAACGTAGGTTTACAACTTAATTGCTTTTAAATTTCTTTCTCAGGGTTAATACGAAATGATACCAAATTTGTTACTCTAACCTCTCCTGTGTTTTTTATTTTTTGTTTTATATATATATATATATATATAAATTTCCTTCAATATTTCAATTATTTGCTTAAAAGCTTTAACATAGAAGTTAGGTCATGCTAATAATTTTTTAAAACATTTTTTATTCCTAAGAAACTATTTAATAACTAAAAAATATAAAATACTTTTATGTTGTTAAAAATAGAAAATATGGTCTTTTTAGAAAATATTTTTTAGTTATTTTTATTTATTTATTTTTTAAAAATATAAACATTAAAATGATTAAAAACACACTACATATACAAGTTATTTTTAAAATATATTTAAAAATATAAAAAAAATAAATTAAAAATATTTTAAAATTTCAAA
>JBAPGN010001839.1:0-16928 GCA_037355405.1 Vitis amurensis | reverse complement strand
AATGATAAATCATACATTACAAAAATAATAAGAATTAACAATCATAATTATAAATGAGTGAAATGAAAGATAATTTCGGGATTGAATCTCAAGAACAAAAATTTTGTAAACCGATTTAAACTTAAATTTAGGAATTAATTCAAAATGAATATTTTGTATAACTGAGTTAAAACTTCAATAAAAAAAAATATATTGTAAACATTTAAAAAAAGGACTTAAGAGGGCCAAATACTTGGCCCAAACTTGGAGGATGGGGCTTAAGGCCCACATGAACTAATCTAAACCCACAACTTAGGCTTTGGGAGCCCACCAACAAAATGGCTACCGTGAAGATCAAAGATGTTGCCACCTCATTTTTAAAATAGCTAAGGGATGACTAATGCAGCAGGCTGGCGGTGAAGGATATGGCTTGCATGTTGATGACGCTGGGGATGAAATGGGGGAATGGAGGTGGGGGTTGCTGCTTCTGCTGGCGCTTGCGCCGCCGCTGCCATGGCCAGCGCTGCTGGTCTCACCGTCGTCTCCGCTGCTGGACGGAGATCTTGATGAAGAGGAAGGCGACGACGACGAGTGGCAGGCGCTCCCTCACACGGATGTTTTATGGGCAAAAGTGCGTGGATGTAGCCAGGCAAGATTGATCCCCACTTGAATCATCCCAGAACAGCATGCCGTGACTCACTCCACAGCCCCGCCTCTGACCTCCTCCTCTCCTAACATTATTGGAGTGGCTTGAACCCTCCTCTCTCCACCTCTAACACGGCGAACCCCGAGAGTGGCGTGTGGCACGTAGCGTTGATGGCGCCGAAGACCTATGGCGAGCAAGCTGCAAAGGTCGCCAAGAGAGGAACATGTGAGAAAAATGGGCATGCTATAGGAGTGTGGGGATGAAAGGTGTAGACGTTTAGACGTGGTAGATATGTATGCCAGCAGAAAGCTTGATGCCAACAAGTAGTTCAAGAACAAGATAAACAATCACACAAGTACACGAGTTTTAACGTGGTTCGGCAAACCATGCCTACGTCCACGGATGAATAAGATCCACATCAAGAAATATTACATTAGGGTAAAAAAAAGACTACAAGCAACAACAAACGTGCTCTTTCTAAAAGCCAATTTTGTTATTCGATAGAACAAATTCTACGGAAGGACCCCCAACCAGATACAACTAAGGGTCCCGAAACATCCCATATTCCCCACGCCTTGATCATACTCCTTACACGAGTCATCTCGCTCGACTGTGACCTCTCTCCGTCCTCCATCTCATCGCACCTGTAATAGTCCATAGGGCCCATCTCCATCTCAAACTTTTCCCCCTCATGACCTAGAAATATTTATAGAGTATTTCCAACACCTTCCTTTTCTATAAGGAAGTCTAATATTACAATAATATATCAACCTAGAAATATTCTATATAATATTTTTTACAAAAAGGAATCTATACTAATTAGGAATTTGGGACACTTCCTAACAATCTCCACCTTGGACCAAATTCCATGAAGTTAATCTTCAATCTCTCCATGACACAAACCTTTTTGTATCATATCACCACGAGAGAGCAATCGCCTCCACCTTCAGTGAAAATTCCTTTTGTTTTCATCTTGTGTACTTTGTGATCTTTTGCTCTTCCAGAAATCTTCAACCCAAGCTCTGATACCAGTTGTAGTGCCAGCGAAAGTTTTGATGCCAACAATGTTAGTTCAAGAACACAAAGATAAAACAATCACACATACGGTACACGAGGTTTTAACGTGGTTCGGCCAACCATGCCTACGTCCACGGATGAGAGATAATGATTCCATTATACAATAGAGAATATTACAGAAGACAAAACCAGATACAACTATTGGGTTCCCGAAACATCCCATGTTTCCCCACTCCTTGTATCTATACCTTACTACTAGTCATCTCGCTCGACTGGGTACCTCCCGTTCTTCCTCACATCTCTATCCACCTTGTATAGTCTCTACAGGCCCATCTCCATCTCATAACTTTTTCCCCTCATGACCTAGAATATTTATAGAGATATTTCCAACAACCTTCCTTATTTCTATAAGAAGTCTAATATTACAATAATATATCAACCTAGAAATATTCTATATAATATTCTTTACAAAAAGGAATCTATACTAATTAGGAATTTGGGACACTTCCTAACAATCTCCACCTTGGACCAAATTCCATGAAGTTAATCTTCAATCTCTCCATGACACAAACCTTTTTGTATCATATCACCACGAGAGAGCAATCGACTCCACCTTCAGTGAAAAGTCCTTTTGTTTTCATCTTGTGTACTTTGTGATCTTTTGCTCTTCCAGAAATCTTCAACCCAAGCTCTGATACCAGTTGTAGTGCCAGCGAAAGCTTTGATGCCAACAATGTTAGTTCAAGAACACAAAGATAAAACAATCACACATACGGTACACGAGGTTTTAACGTGGTTCGGCCAACCATGCCTACGTCCACGGATGAGAGATAATGATCCACTATACAAATAGAGAATATACAGAGGGACAAAACCAGATACAACTATTGGGTTCCCGAAACATCCCATGTTTCCCTACTCCTTGTATCTATACCTTACTACTAGTCATCTCGCTCGACTGGGTACCTCCCGTTCTTCCTCACATCTCTATCCACCTTGTATAGTCTCTACAGGCCCATCTCCATCTCATAACTTTTTCCCCTCATGACCTAGAATATTTATAGAGATATTTCCAACAACCTTCCTTATTCTATAAGGAAGTCTAATATTACAATAATATATCAACCTAGAAATATTCTATATAATATTCTTTACAAAAAGGAATCTATACTAATTAAGGAATTTGGGACACTTCCTAACAATCTCCACCTTGGACCAAATTCCATGAAGTTAATCTTCAATCTCTCCATGACACAAACCTTTTGTATCATATCACCACGAGAGAGCAATCGACTCCACCTTCAGTGAAAAGTCCTTTTGTTTTCATCTTGTGTACTTTGTGATCTTTTGCTCTTCCAGAAATCTTCAACCCAAGCTCTGATACCAGTTGTAGTGCCAGCGAAAGCTTTGATGCCAACAATGTTAGTTCAAGAACACAAAGATAAAACAATCACACATACGGTACACGAGGTTTTAACGTGGTTCGGCCAACCATGCCTACGTCCACGGATGAGAGATAATGATTCCACTATACAATAGAGAATATTACAGAGGACAAAACCAGATACAACTATTGGGTTCCCGAAACATCCCATGTTTCCCTACTCCTTGTATCTATACCTTACTACTAGTCATCTCGCTCGACTGGGTACCTCCCGTTCTTCCTCACATCTCTATCCACCTTGTATAGTCTCTACAGGCCCATCTCCATCTCATAACTTTTTCCCCTCATGACCTAGAATATTTATAGAGATATTTCCAACAACCTTCCTTATTCTATAAGGAAGTCTAATATTACAATAATATATCAACCTAGAAATATTCTATATAATATTCTTTACAAAAAGGAATCTATACTAATTAGGAATTTGGGACACTTCCTAACAATCTCCACCTTGGACCAAATTCCATGAAGTTAATCTTCAATCTCTCCATGACACAAACCTTTTTGTATCATATCACCACGAGAGAGCAATCGACTCCACCTTCAGTGAAAATTCCTTTTGTTTTCATCTTGTGTACTTTGTGATCTTTTGTTCTTCCAAAAATCTTCAACCCAAGCTCTGATACCAGTTGTAGTGCCAGCGAAAGCTTTGATGCCAACAATGTTAGTTCAAGAACACAAAGATAAAACAATCACACATACGGTACACAAGGTTTTAACGTGGTTCGGCCAACCATGCCTACGTCCACGGATGAGAGATAATGATTCCACTATACAATAGAGAATATTATAGAGGACAAAACCAGATACAACTATTGGGTTCCCGAAACATCTCATGTTTCCCCACTCCTTGTATCTATACCTTACTACGAGTCATCTCGCTCGACTGGGTACCTCCCGTTCTTCCTCACATCTCTATCCACCTGTATAATCTCTACAGGCCCATCTCCATCTTCATAACTTTTTCCCCTCATGACCTAGAATATTTATAGAGATATTTCCAACAACCTTCCTTATTCTATAAGGAAGTCTAATATTACAATAATATATCAACCTAGAAATATTCTATATAATATTCTTTACAAAAAGGAATCTATACTAATTAGGAATTTGGGACACTTCCTAACAGGATATGCAGGATAGGATGGTAGTGAGCATTGTCTTGAGGAGGCTTGAACTCATTATAACCTAGATTCATGCACTTAGTTTCTTCTATGGTGGGCATACCCAGAACTTTAATGATTTTCACTAGCTGATTAACACCATTTTTTTTATCAGGAACAGCAGCTGCCCAAGAAGATGCTAAAACACTGATCTACCAAGATCTTAGTAACCTCTTCAGGGTAAATGGATTCAAGGAGTCCCAATCCCTCACAGTCGCGTCATCCCATAGTCTCATTCCCCTTTACGGCTTCATATTCAGGAAGAACCAAACAAGAAAAACAGAGAAAAAAAGCAGCAAAAACAGAGCAATGGAGGGAGAGAAATAAAAGAATCATTAAGAACCATGTTTCCTCTCTTAGTTAGTGGGCTTGTAGATGAGTGAATCAAAAGGTCTCTTTTCTTTAAAAATGTCCCAAAGAAGGTAAAACGGAGTTAAATCAATCATCAGACATACACATAAGCAAAAGAGGAATAGTCAGCCATGAGGAACAGAGCATAACCCATCCAGAAATCAACAACAATGCATCTCAGTAATAAAATTAATTTTAAATTTACCGTATAATTATCAAAAATCCCCATTTATGGGGACACCCTAAATAATAAAACATGAATTATACTTTCCAATGGTATCGTTGGATGATGACCTTAGCAAGATACAACCGAGGTGGAGAGAAAGAAGGCGACTTAGGCTGCGTATAAAGACCGTTGGTATGAAGCATCCCACGACATTCTCCCACACATTATTCCATTTTTATAGTTTTGAACTTGAGTTGGTTGGGGGTTGGTGATGGCTGCTGCCACTCAGCTGCTCCGCTGGCTCTGCAAGTCACCATGTTAAATTTCCACCACCTTCCCTTTTTAAACATTTATTTAAACTGGTACTTTTGTCGGGGTTTTTTCTTCAAAAATTTATTTGAAGCTACATCTAAAAATTATGATTTTTAATATAAATTTGGAAATTATATTTTAAAATTATGGTTTAAATGTGTTATTTGAAACCGTAAATTAAAAGTTTGTTTGATAGTGTTTTTATAAAGTATTTGTAAGACAAAAATTATATTTAAAGAAAAATCGGGGTCTTATTTGATAATTGTTTTAAAAAATAGTTTTACAATATTGTTTCAATAATAATTTTTTTAAATTATTTTACGAGTTTTGTAGGATAAAAATTTGTTTATGAAATTTGAGATATTTTTAATGTTTTAAAATAAAATTTATATTTAATGTTTTAATCGTTATTTATATTTTTTATATTTGTATAATTATTTTTTAAAACAATCCTAAAAATAATTGAAAATAATTAAAACATGGTATTACCATATTTTAAAAATAAAAAATATAATTTATTTTTTATTTTTTTTTTTGCTATAAAGAACAACAAAGTGTTCATGAAACTGCTAACAAACAAGGACCCAATTATTTGACAAACACATTGTAAATTAATGAAATGAAAAAAGAAAAATAGCTAAAACATAGTTTTGAACAATAATTTAGTATGTTTGGTAACGATTTAGAAAATGTTTTTTAGTTTTTTTATATTTGAAAAATAAAAATTTTAAAGTGTAAGAAAGTCTAAAAACATTTCCTAAAATCAGTACCAAACGTATTTTTTAAAATGATGCATGCATAATTTAACTAAAAATTTCATATTTTACATACTCTAAAATTTTGATGGGTCATGGGTTGATAGAGCACTGTTGGTCATGAAATGGTAGTTGAAATACATTATTTTTTGAAGTGATTGCTGCCCTTATTTATGGGAATGTTGTTGTCAAGCTCTTGGCCCACGATTTCTCTTTCTAAGTACTTCGTGATTCACACTAATCCTCATTGATATGCTAATGGAAAAAAAAAATCATTTTTAAAACCAAGATAAAAAGAACTCCACTTCCCAAGGAGTCCAATTTTGTGGCACATAAAATAATTGAAGACGAGAAAAGGCTCATTCCAGTGGGAGGGGCGTGACTCAACTTTCATATTCAATGGGGGAAGAGGCGTCCCGTCCGGTCCAATCAACCATTTCACGCATTTCACGCCTTCAAGCCATGTTTTTGGCATCCCGTTGGAAATTGGAATGGAAAACTAACCAAATCAAACAAGCATCAACATTCAAGTACCAATTCCCTTGTCTCGCACCTAAAAGGAAATTAAATAGAACGGAGATATTAGAGTTTAGGACAAAGGCTTTAGTCGTCTCATTTAAAATCAATCGATTTTCAACGACTTTAAATATGATCATATCAAATTCTGAAATTGATATAATTTGGAGAATAAATGTGATCTTAAATCAAGTTAGATCCAAAAAATAAATGAATTTGTTGAATAACCTTGTTAAATAATCGACGTTATTGAATAACCTGATTCATGATGATGAACTCTCGCACCATTTATTGGGGCCAACAATCAATTTTAAAGTGGAGAAGGCAAAGGGAAGAGTCCATGAATGGGAATCACCTTTCATCGCTTGTTTTGTGGCAGTGGGAAGAGAGGAGGCAAATGCTGACCAATTTGGCATTTGGGTTTCAAGCATATGGCGTATAATAATATTTGGCCAACTTTTGAGAAATGGGACATTGGAAAAATGGTCATGTGACAGCATCTAGTGGGTGCCCACCTCCCCCACACAAGATGGTTAGCTGCCTAAGTTGACTGATATTTTGCAAGAAGTATCATACATTTATACCCTCTCATTTCATACTCTCGAATTGACTTCGCCTACCCACTAGTACACAAACTCGTTATTGATTTAGACGGCAATGAGACGGGTTTTTTTAGGTGTCAATCTCATTTTGAATGGGACGGAGTTTCAATTTTAACTAAACAAATTTAAAACGGTTTGGAGATTTTTTTAAACCCAGGACGAGTTTGAGTATTGTCTTGCCACCCCCTACCCTACTCGATTATATATTAAAATTAATTTAACTTTAATATTTTTAATATATAGATAATAATAAAATATTTTAAATAAAATAAGTTACAAAAATATAATAATTTAATTATTTATAAATACATTTATTTTTATGTATTTAAAAATGTAAAAGTAATTTTAAAAAATTCAAAAAATAAATAAAAAAAGAAGTCGGTAATGAGAAATTTTTTTTTTTTTTTTTTTTTTTTTTTTTTTTTTTTTTTTTTTTTTTTTTTCTCATGACGTCCGCCCCGTCTTGCCCATAATTAAAAATTGGGAAGAAATGAGAATTATTTTAAATAAATAGGAAATGAGAATTATTTTAAAATGTAAAAGTAATTTTTAAAAAATTCAAAAAATAAATAAAAAAAAGTAAAATGTACGGGGTGGGTACGCAGAATCCTCTATATCTATCCGCCGCCATTAATTTTAAATGGATGGAAAAGAATTATAAAATAAATGGGATAAGATGGAGGGGAAATCCGCCAAACTTGTCCCGTTGTTATCCTAATTTCATCTCAATTTTCTGAATAAAATTATCTCTTTCGTTCTACTTTTTTTTAAAAAAAATCCCAAGTTTTAAAAAAAAAAACACTTAGTTCATGTATAAAATTAAAAAAAAAAACGGAAACATGTATTAGTTTAGACTATATACATAAAAAAATTTAATTTATATATAAATTAAATAATATTTTATAAGATAGAAAAGAAGAAAAGTTATTTTATTAAAATATATATTTTTATATAGATTTTTAATAAAATGTTCATAAAAAAATAAATAAGTGAAACATTGAAATAACTTTTTTCGAGAAAATGATACATAAGAAATAATAAAAAACACATGTATTCCTCAAGTTGAAAAATAAATCAGAGAATGGATGAGGCCAGTAAATCAATGGGTGAGGGGCTTTTCGGCAATTTAACACTCTGCGCGGCTATATATTTCGTGAATCACACTTCGGTTCTGCGTGCGACTATCTTCCTTCCCTTGACATTCTCTCCATCCGCAGTAGCGTAGAAGAGGAAATTCTCTCCTTTCCGCCATCTCGGCGATCCTCCAAAGTTTCCCACACAAACTCACCTTTGACTCCGCATAGTGATTTCGTCTCGCACGATTGTGGTTGAGATAATACGCTCGATCGATGACTGAATACAGTAGCGATGACGAAAAGTAGAAGAGTGTCGTTGTAGTTGATTACCTAGTCACTTAGATCTAGCTTGTTTCTAATCTGTTCTAGAAAAACGGGAGGAAAAATTTTAATTTACTTTGTGTTGTTGGTCCCGAGAAATTATGCTTACTCACCGACTTCAGTATAGGCTCAGTGAAACGTTGAAAATCGAGATGTGAAGTATTCTCTTTCTTTGTCCTCGCAGCCGAACGGTTGTTGGATCGGTTTTGAAAGTAAGGTAATCCGGCACTATATCCAGGACCTGGACGTAATGTTACGCTTGTTAAGTTGTAAATCATCAATAGAAATTTGGACCACAAACTAGGAAAAAGCGTATAATAGATGAAAACTTCTGTTATGTCAAAGAGTTATTGCCGTCCCTAGGCATATCTTTTGTTGATCCTCGTTTCCAGCTATCCTTCATTTCTGTAGTGTACCCACAGCATGTGGGGTCATGGTGTGTTGATTTCATATCAGAGACCTTCATTTCTATTGCAAAAGAGAGAACACAAAAAAAAGCTCCAAAAGAAGAGAGAACCAAAAAACGCTATTGCCTAACAAGATTTCATTTATTTTAATTGACGAAATTAGAAAGGTACTATGAAGTTGATCAAGGAGCCAATGTTTTGTAGAACTGAAAGAAAAGCAATATTTGACCTTTGTGTAAGGTCACTTCTTGAGCATTCTCTGGATGTAGGTACTCCTTTCTTATTTTAATCAACCAAAACCTATTTGCCTTTACAGGCCTGCAGATCCAAATTGTAGAAGGCTCCGCAGCAGCACTCAATAAAGCCAGAGTTATTTGCCTATTACAAATCAAAAATTCATGCAAACTTAGATGCTAATATGGAGGTGCACAATTTGAAGGTATAGACTTTCATATAGTGCAGTTTCCTCATTTCTAAAATTGTTAAGTCTAAGGAAAGTTCTTTGGAAAAGAAATAGCGTAGTTAACAATGCGTCTCTAGTTGTCAAGCCAACTGCAGCAGGGCTTTGTATTTTCTTGCCGTTACGTAGCTTGTGGGCCAACTGAAGCCGTTAATGTTTGGTACCACACACTTATCAATCTGGTCCACTTTTAATTTAGAACAATTAAATTCAGTATGTAAATGTATATTTACGAGTCTATTCAGACTCAGATTCAGTCTTCCTTCTGTCATAGATAACAAACTTTATGAGCAGAACTCCAGGATGTTCATACCCGGAGAACAGTAAGATATGGATACGGACACAAGCTTGGCGTACAAAAATAAAAATCCAAAGCCCTGGTTCCAGCTCTGGTAATGAACAGATTGCATTTGGTGTCACGACCCAAGTGCTTTTGGTACAACTCATCGTACAGCTACAATCTGATCTATAGCCTGAGGTCATCAACCCCTTTTGTTTTTTATCCCATTGGTTTATCCCTTGCTCAAAATATGTTGATATTTCATAGCATGCCCCCATCCAATGGGACGCAAATTTTATAAAAGCAGGAGCTAAATGTGTTGTGTCAACTGTAGCAGCCTTAAAAGGCAAATGTTGAGCAATCACTTGGACAAATTTCTTTGGAAATTCCAGGCAAATTAGGACAGGCTCCTGCTAGACAAGCGCATTAAGGTCAGGAAACCTAATCAGTGGCTGTAACCACCATCAACAAAGTGGTGCATCAGGAATGAGGTTCCACCACAATCAGAAACCAGCATCTTGTCCTCTTTTCCAAAACGACACTAAAGTGAATATCATGGTTCTTTAATGCGGTAATTGCAGCAACAACGCGCAGCACAGAGTATCCAGTTGGTGCAATGTATTGTGTTCGGTGGTAGGAAGCAATGTCAATGTCCTAAATACCTAGCCAGAAGAAGGTAAATTCCCACATCATAAGTATAAAATTGTTAAGCAAGATCATACTTGCCCACAGAAGGTTTTTTGTTTTTTTTAGACCAAAAAGGGATGTAATATCAAATACAAAGAGAGGTGATATTGAGTATGACCATCCAAGTTAACACCCATCTTCAATTTTTGGATTTGAGGGATCTATCCCAAATTCATAAATTCCATGAAAAACAGTAAAACATTTAAAGTGGAGATCTACTCTTAATGAATGGAACTAATCTCATCTTGTGAAGCCTTCTTCTCTAGAAGATAAGTGAGAACAACAAAAATCCAGAGATGAATATCAAGGGGTTGGACAAGGAAGCAAACCCTCCTGTTCTTTCTGTCCCCTAATGAAGCGAAAACCAGCTCAAAGGCGGATTGCAAAACCAAATAAAGCAATTTTTTATGATTTCCTGTAACGTTATATAAAAGATTCAAGATAGATCTTTTGGTAAATTTTTGAAGAGTTCAACTGGCTGCCATAATAGATCTGGTAAAGATGTGTAAGGGGTCAACGTCTTGATTGATAGAGTACATAATAAGGCAGTAGGTAAATGAAAATATTGCAGTACAAGATAATTATACAAAACATGCAGGTTTTGAGTTATTCATGCAGGTCGCTCCTGAACTGGTTCAGAACACTCCCAAATGAGAGATATACTTATGTCAAAAAGTTCATTGAAGAACCCCAAGCAGCATTGAACACAAACATACATAGTGGCATAAAACATTGAGTCAAGAATCTAAGATAACCTGAATTTCTCAATAATCACAATAACAGATCACCAAGATATGCAACAGTGGTCCACACCATTCGTATAGCGCTTTAAATTTCGTTCATGCCGTCCTCCCTTCCTTCCTGTGGTAAAAGAGTAAACCTGCAATGGGTAGGGTCATAATCCAAATTCGATTCAAATCTGACACTCCTACCTAATTGAATTGGTACAATATCCATCCCAGGAAAAGTGATGTGGTCCTAAATGATGTCTGCGTATCTTTACTACTTTTTGACAGCATACGCTTATAATTTTTAGCGTATACCCACCGAAACGACACGAGAAACCATAATCCAGTTCCCAATTCTTCAGAAGCCAGAATTTACTGGTGGCTAATCTATGCTAAAAATGCAGAGGGATCTCATTTTGACAGCAATCCCTGTGAGGAAGCGAAGATGCTGGATTACAGTGAACAGGGAGGTGTGGTGCTATTATGTGCAAATATCAGTAATAGCAAGAGGAGCAGGTAACGAATTGTACCCATAATTGGGTTAAAAACAATTTCAACAAGAAACCTTACACTCAACTCCAGTATTCCCCTATTCAAGCATATCAAATTCATTTGTAAAAAAATCGTACTAAACGCTTTAGTGAACACCTACAATTTTTTGTGCTTGTTCCGCACATTGCCACAGGAGCTTATCTATCATAGCTTTGACGTGGTATGCTGCCCAAATGGGGGCCTGCATGAAATTCCGGTAGACATCGGTTCTAAGATAAGCAGCAACCCATGTTTTTTTGTAAATGCAACTCATACTTAAAGTTGAACATGCAGAAGTTCTGGGGGAAGAGGAGACCACAACAATTGGGACAAGGATGAAGTCTAGAAAAGAAGTGCTAAAGTATCTTATGCATTTCAATTTTTAAGCACCGTAATTCTCTTTAGATCAGAGATCTATTTCTTGAAAAGTTGCCATCTTTATTTTTGAAATGAATTGCTAATATGCACTCACAAAAGGAGGAAACTTATCAAATTTTTTTTCATGTCATGCATGGAATCAATTAAAATTTAATGCTCCTGGTATCAAGCTTTATTTTGATCTTAGACACATTAGGTCTTGGAAATAAATATTACATACAGATCAACAATATACTTCTTGTAATATACATTAATGTCTATTGGCCTGTGCTTTGCATTGACCCGTGAAATTAAATAAGCCCGACCCAGTGTAAGGAGAAGGAGGTCGCACGCAGCAAAGCCTCAGCAAGAAGGTATAATCTTATGTAAACTTCTGTTCACTTTATTACTTATTGTGATCCAGTACCTACTTGGTTATGGTCCTTGTGCGGATAATACCACTAGAATCAGCAAGACTCACCATGGAAAAGACCTTCATAGCATCTCAATTAATCCATAAGAAACTAATTCTTTATAATCAACCACTCAGCATAAGTTGTTTTCTAATCTTCATAAAATCTAATTTTGGTTTGGTATAGTTCTTGCAAATGTGCAGATACTGCAAAAAAATAAATAAATGTAATGAAAACATTGCATAAGTAGGGACACCATTGGTTATCGTCTTATACGAAAAGGAAATGCCATCGACATGAGGCGCGCTTAGTTGGAGATGAGAAGGCACTCAACTTGGCTGTCAGCATTGCTAAGATGCAGATACGCTGAATGCCCTCAGTACTTCAACCCAATTATAAACCAAAAAAAAAAAAAAATGTTGTAGGAACCTCTGTCAGTGCAGAAAAAAGCCTTAGTCAGTCATGTTACTTCCAGTCAATTTGTCTTGCATCATGAGATGGCCAGCAGTCACCAATTATTCTACAGCCACCCCTGCAATCCAAAAGCGATTTCAAATGCAGCTTGAGCTTCTCAAATGAACATGAAAAATGAAGCCTTTGCTGTAATTTTATGCGTACCTCAACCAATCACAAACCAGTGTTCAATCTATGAATTCACAATCTTATTTTGTCACATTGGATCTGCAGGTTGTGGCTCTTGCAAATCAGAAACTGCTTGGACTTAGTCCCGTGAGTTCTTAAATCTGTGTGTGTGTGTGTGTGTGTCACATGCATGTACTCCTCACCTTATTGTTTAATTCTTCGGAAACCTTGTTTAACAAGTACCTACCAGGCTTGCGAAAAAAAGTTAATGGGCAGTGGTGCGTATCCTTGACAATCCTCTAGGTTGCAGTGGAGCCCGAATCTTGGTCACACTTTTGGGGGTATATTTGTGCTGAAACCTCCATGCTCTGTAATATCAACTGAGTTAAATTGTCAAAAAAGCATCACTACATTACTTCTCTGTCTCTAGCTTCCCATTTTTGCTTCAGAACCATTTAAGTGGACAGCCTTAGGATTTTTCATACAGATGTATTGGGTATGTGCATAAACCCGTATTAATTTATTGATGAGAGAACCTCTTCTAATTTTACTCTCATACCATACTAAAATGGGGCAGGTATGAGGCAGAAAGAGGGAAATATGAGTCGGTGGGTTTGCAATGGCGAGGGGCATCAGCATAAGTTAGAGCTGTGTAAACCTGTATATTTGGAGCTCCAGCCGAGACTGTGAGTTTACAATGCAATCATGGATAGCATATCATCTAGCATAAAAACAGCTTTTTTTCATGTTCTGTTTTCCTCCACCATTTGTGAGGAACTTCTTCAATGGAAATAAATCTTGGCTCTAAAGTGGAAAGGAAATAACATATTAATATAACAGCTTGGGAACATCTGAAAACAATTCTAAATTTATAAAACAGTGATAAATTTTTGACCAAAAGAAACAGATTTGGAAGTCCAAAACAGATGTTATTTTAGAACAAAGGAGGATTATTTTACACATTTTTAATGATACGAGCAACGAGAATACTAGGAACTTTGTATGTTAAGGGATAGCACCTCCATGGATCATAAAGAGGAAATCATTTTCCCAATTTGAGTTCCTAAACAGAATTTTAGTCATAAAACAATGATAATTTGTAAAGAACAGGGTTGTCAAAATACGTTTTTGATAAGTTTTGAAAATAGCCTAATATGCCCTTTTTGTCAAATAATAAAAAATGAGGAATCTACTGTTAAGGAATGCAAAAATAACTTCCCTATGTCAGTTAAAAATATTGGGTTGAAACCAATTATGAACACCTTATCTTAACCTAGCTTTAATAGTCACTACGAAAACTAAAGCCGTTTTGCTGCCGGCCAGTTATGAAGTCAGGAGCCTGGGAAGATAATCCCACAACCTCTCCAAGTCAAGACGAAGTGCAACTTAATCTCGGTTTCTTTTCCCTTTTTTCTTTTTTGTGTTTGTCGTCTGAGAAATAAAATTTAACTAGCTTTCAGAAGAAAATCAAATAATAACTGTTCGTTCCCGTCTCCTCTCGTCTCTCCTCTCTCTCTCTATGTAATATATGTGGTGTGTGTGATGTACCTGGTTGAAAGGAAACGCCCGACTAATGACTGAATCAATGTTTGGAAAGCGAGACACCGAAATATTGCTATCATTGATGTCAAGCACGAACAACAAGGAGCAGCTTACCTTAAAGTTTTTGTGATTGTGTGAGAGGCGGCAGAAGGACAAAAATAACAAGACATCAAGGCCGATGTTGTCGTGAGGAGAAAAACAAAAGGCAAAATTGAAGGAAAAAATCAAATTTTGTGATGTGCATGGAAAGTGAGAAACAAATGAGACGGCCTGCCCTGGGGCTCTGGTGTGCTAAATTTTTAGTAAGTGTATTTTAATTTTTTAGAAAAATAAAGAGAAAAATCTTTAAATATATATTTTATTTTTATTTTTCCCTTTTCTTTTGTCATCACTAGACACAAGAATTAACTTTTTAGGGACTATTTTCCTCCTAGACTTAGCAATAAAACCTTATAAATTGTAGATATAAAAAAATCAGGATAAATATCACAATTGTCTCTAAAAAGAAAAAAAAAATAGCACTTATGATAAGTCCCCATCTATGAAAGTCCTCTTAATCTCCAACTAGACAAAGGATAAAATAAGAAAATATTATATATTATTATTATCGACTGTTGGCAAAACCTCCCATAAAAAATTGCTAAAAAAAGGAACAAATCCACTTGAATTAAGCAACTAAAATGGGGACCTGAAATTCAAATCCTAATCTTAAACTATAAAAAGAGTTTTTTCCATCAAGAAAGAAAAAAAGAAAAATTTCTAGAAGGAAAAACCTAAAGGCGGAAATCAACGAGGAAAATCCAAAGTAACTCCGTAAGGAAAGTTCAACAACAATAAGAAAGTCACAAACTCTCCTTGCAAGTTCGGAAACGGCAAAGAACTAATACAATCGTTCTTTGCCAATTCAAGCAAGGCATTCGAGAATAAGCCATTGTGCCCTCGATGATTTCGAAATCAAGAAAAACGTCACGTCGCCTGCCGAAGTTGATCAAGTCAAAAGAATCAAGAAAAAATATTCTTTTGGAAGGAAGATATTAATTTCGGAGATGTGTACCGCACTAACATTTTAAATTAAAAATCGTGTTCGCATTAATTTTCCTAGTTTATTTTGTTAATTTTAACAGGATAAAATTTACGAAATTTGTGCGTACAAATTTCGGCACGCCCGGTGGGACCCTCTCGCCTCTCACTCTTTGTAGATAGATGATCTCTACTACTCGAGGCACCAAAAGAACTCAATTGTGCATGACAACAAGGGCAATATAGCGTCGATGCCACAATCAACACATGACACCGCTACGGCCAATGACTCGAGCAAGAAGCAAAATCAACATCGCGCTCTCAACAAACAAACAAAGGAATCTCTAGTTTTCCAAAACCGGTAAGCACCCATGCATGAGCATCTATAACACGCGCTCATCACCATTGGCCTACTTTGCACAAGAGCACACAAGACGATCCTCAGAGACAACAGCACACCACGTGATAGCACTACACAGAGCGGACTATATATCGTCTCATATACACCGCAGAAGCTTGCCTGTTATTGCCAACTAAGCACTGGCTCATATAGACTTATCGCTGAGGCATGCGTCTCCCTCTAGGATATCCAGAAGAGAAAGAAAGAGGAAACACCTCCAATCATTCGACTCTTTACTTCTCTCCTCTCGAGACCATTGCCGGTAATGCGACCGACACTACATCCATGAGAGGACAATTAGAGCGAATGGCTCCGCCCAACGCCAAAACTCACCAAGACGGTTGAGAGAAGGAATATGGCGATCAGCCCTCCCATAAACATAGGTTGAGACACAAGTACAAGTGCGGATCAAGTCAACGACCAACCACGCCTCCGAAGTGCAGTCTCCTCCGATGATGCACCACATACGTATAAGACAATGCAGTGTAGTGAGAGACAAACGACGAAATCTGCCTCATGGCCGTCAATTATCTGTCCAACAACTTAGGACAATAGAACAAACACCATTGGCGCAGACGGTGGACCTCACAGAGTACGCTCATCGTACTCTAACCTTACAACAAAGAGGATTGTAACCTACGTACCTATGGGTATCAACCTCCAAAATTCAATCATTTGATGAAAAGGCAATCCAAAACAACATGTTTCCCATTCGTTGCAACTTGTAACATCGGGTACAGAGGTGAACTTTTAGTTAAAACAATTCGTTCGTTTTCGAGGGAATGCTTTCATTGTACATAGACCTGCAGCCCAGAGTGTATGATAGTGGGACAATGGAAACGTGAATCTCAACCGTTCTATAGCAACCCACGAAATGTAAGTAGAGGAACCTACAACACTAAGCAATGGAAAGACTGAACCGGTTGTAGATTATATCACCTTGGCTAATGCCTGAGCCTCGACTGCAAAAAGATAATATCGAGGTATCAGCCGTGAGATTGTGCAACAGGATGCATGGTCTCCTAACATCTCCAAGGAAAACGACCCGTACCTTTGAAGAATTAGCTACCCGAGCACATGACATGGAGCCAGCACGGCAACCATGCGAAAAATGACCTATCATTGGCCAGCAAGAGAAAGACAAGGGAAAAGCAAGCTATAAGATTTCAATAA
>JBAPGN010001838.1:0-16438 GCA_037355405.1 Vitis amurensis | reverse complement strand
ATTAAGATAACTTGGACTAAATTCTTCTAGTCTCAATCCTATAAGAATAAATATCATCTACACAAAGCTTATACTAAGACGTGATTAAAAAATATTAAATGTTTTAAAGAAAGAGAAAAAAGATGGTGGCAAAGTTTAGATTTTATTTTAAAATTAGATGATGTAAGTTCGTATGATAGTAATTTTAGGAAGCGTTTTTAATAATTTTAATACTTAAAGTTTCTTATCATTTTAAATATTAAAAATGTTTTCTAAAATTATTGCCAAACACACTCTTAATAACTTTAAAGGCCAAAAATCAATAAATAAATTATTAAGTTTAAGATTTATTTATTGATTTGGTTAAAAATATTTGGTAGAGTTGGCAATAATCTAATAGGTTTTTAAAATTATCTTATCCATATTTTTTCGCTTTTTTTTTTGTTTTGCAATCTCTCAAAATTATCACATTTCAAACATTCTCTCACATTATTCATTTTTTTATATAAAAAAAACCCATAAAAATATCAAAGAATCCCAAAAGCTCGAGCTTAATGTTTTTTTTTTTTTTTTTTTTTTTAAGTTATACATTCTTTCAATAAAATAAATTTTTATTCGACCTAGAAAAACATACTTGTGGACCCCGCATTTTCGGCTCATGCGTTTCCCACTCGATGGCGAACTCGATTTTTATTTAAAAATTTGATTTTATTGATTATGAAAATAACTTGGAGTCGTTGATTATGAAAATGACTTGGAGTCGCCACTTATCTTTGTTTTATTTTTAAAAGGATAAATAAAATAAGAAAGAAAAACTCTAAATGTGACTCCTTATTTGAAAAAATGATCTACGAAAAACCGGATCGGGTTTGGGGTCAGGTTGCTTATCGGGAAGGTACAGTAAAGACCGTAGCACCCCTCAAAGTCCCTAAAGTCGGGTCTCTACTAATAAAATGAAGCTGACGTGGCAATCAATGGGAAAGTCAATGAATACTCAAATCGACCATGCACACATGAGAATCAAAATATGCATAGAGAATGACCGAAATGGGAAGGGATGCATACCTGGGCCACGAACGAGCAATGCGCTATCATAAAAATAGAGTCAGTGTATAATAAAGAGCACAAAACATATCACATGCGTCACCAAATAGAAATTAAAAACTGTTCGAGGAAAACTGGATTTTTGAAAATTGGAGTCTTAGAGATTATTTGAAAATTGGAATTTTAGAAATTGAGAATTTTAGAAATTAAATTTAAAAGGAATTGGAATTTCGGAAAACTAAATTTGGGAATCGGGATTTTGAAGAATTATTTAAAGACAAAATTTTAATAAATGAATGAATGAATAAATAAATGAATGGAGTGATAATAATGATGAAATTATAAAGATTAGGTAAATAATTGCGAAAAATAGAATTTTAGAGATTGGAGATTTGAATTTAGAGATTGAAATTTTGAGAAATTATTTGGAGATGGGATTTTAAATATATGAATAAGTGAATAAATAAATGAATAGGATAATAATAATAACGAAAATAATCATTAAACAACTTAATGTGAATAGTGGAATTTATGAGATTGAAAATTAAATTTGGAAAACGGAATCTTGAAAAATTGAACTTTAATTATTGGAATTTGTAAAATAAATGAATGGAATAATAATAATAATAATGAGAATAATATTTAAACAAATGAACATGAATAGTGGAATATTTGAGATTGAAAGTTTGAAGAGTTATTTAGAAATGGGATTTTAAATAAAAGAATAAGTGAATGAATAAACGAATGGAATAATTGTAATAATGATTAGGTAAATAATTGTGAAAATTGGGAAGTGAACTTGGGAATTGGAAAATTGAAGAATTATTTAGAGATGGAATGTCGGAAAATTAAATTTCGAAAACTGAAAACCCAAAAAATTATTTTAAGGATGGAACATCGGAAAATTAAATTTCGAAAAGTGAAAACCCGAAAAATTATTTTAAGGATGGAATTTTAAAAATAAAAAAATAAAAAAATAAAAAAATTAAAGTTTGGGAGGTCAAAGTTTTGAAAACTATATATATATATATATATATATATATATTTTAATGGGAGTTTTTTAAATAATTAAATTAAAAATAAAATTTTGAAAATGAATCTTTGGCATCAAAAGTTGGAAAAACCAAGAAAATGATAAAAATAGGAATGGCCTTAGCATGGAAAACAGGCGTGTACTTAAGAAAAGCAAACAAACAAATAATAAAAAAAAAACCACAAACCCATTTTCCCATCAACCCAATACACGTGGGGCCTTAGATGCAAGTGAATGAACTCCTTTTCCATAGCATTGAAACAGCTCCTTACCAACCTAACCTTGCATGAATACATATTGTAAACAAACCCATGAAGACAAACGTCATTTGCTTTTATCCCTTAGTTGAGCATTTTCATAAAAACATCCAACAGCTTCATCTCCATGCCTTGCATATATATCTACCAGTGCATGAGATTGGCCTTGAGTATAGTGGGCATGAGGTGAGAAAATGGGTAGGTGGCGATAGAGAGAGGAAAGGTGGCAGGAACAAAAGATGGGTAAGTGGGGTATTTGGGCATTTGCATGGAGTGAAGGTGAGGGTTATGAGTGGTGAGATGAGTGGTAGAAGATAGAGAGAGAAACAGTTTTGTGGGTATTGAAATATGGGTATGAAGACAAAGGTTAGGAATGGCGGGACGAGAAGTAGAGGTTAGTGAGAGAAAATGGGTATGATGGATTTGGTATAGAGAGGTGATGATGTAGGGTCCCATAAAGGTGGTGGCATGCATGGGATTTAAGAAAAAAATGGTTTTGCATGGAAGAGGAGTTGAATAGCATGGTGTTTACGGCATGCATGTCAACATAGCCAACAAGGGTCATGGGGGTGATGGACTGATGCAGGGCTGAAATATATCTAATTAAAAGGCTTGTTTCTCTAAAATTCGATACAACGGTTTCGATCTACGTCTTTCCTTGATGCGAATATTGATCAGCTGGCAAGTGGCATAAGCACCCAGCACAGCGGACCAAAACAATGTCACTGATAATAGCCTAGCACATCGAACCGAAAATAGCTGAATCTGATGTCCTTCTCAGGCCTGGTGAAGAGTTGCTTGACATGGCTCATTTTTCAGAGAGGAAGAAAAGAAAGGCCTTTATTCCAGATATTCGACAATGCCAGCTTATGGCTCATTTTTTCCATGAGGGTCCACTCCTTGGCTTCTCATGCGGCTGCATCTATGGAGTGGACTTGTGTTTTCCCGTAGGCACCTCGGCCCAGGTGACCAAATGCAAAGTGCGGCACTCAACATTCAAAAAAACTTAACAGAAAAATATGAGAAGAAAACAGAGCATGCATATATACGTAAAAGAAAACTGTTGGGTCTTGCCCCATTCCACAGATGCCGATGGGAGGGATTTAGGTAGAACCAAAAGAAAAACATGGGCACGATCCTCAAAAATCAAAAGCAATGACGAATCTACACTTAGAATATTCCAAAACAGGAAGCAAAATGCACAAGTGGTCTCCAAATGTCAAAGGAATCCGCAAATGACTAAAAACAGAGGAGAACAGTTCAAAACAGGGGGAAGCAAAATAGATTAAAATCATACCTGAGCCAGGGTGAGTGGGTCTTCGGATCTTTTTCTCTCTTGCTCCCCCCCTCTGCTCCCTGTCTTCACAAGCCAGCCTTCCCTCGTTTGGCTTCTTCCTCTCTATCTTCTTTGGCAAGCCGTCACCAACCTCTCTGTTCATGCATCAGCAAGCATGGGCTTCCAACCGCCCACCTGCAGCCGCACGTCCATGCCTAGAGAAGGGATCCATAAGTCAGCAGTTGGGGGTCCCCTACCCCCTCTGAGAAGTCTTGAAAAATCACCTCCTCCGGGCCCTTACCACCCAAAGGGGGTCTACAATACTAAATGATTTATAAGCAAAACTATTTATTTACTAGTATAATCTAATGTGAACAAGAGGTTAGATTTTGAAATTTATGAAAAAATAGAAGGAAAATATTAAAAATTATGGATGAAAGTTGGAAATTATTATTGGCTTGATATTAAATTTTATTTTAATTTTTAATAATTTTATCTTTCAAATTTTACAATTAAAGTATGAAATCAATTATTAAATTTATATTCCTCCTAACAACTTGAGTTCACAGCGAAGGTCCTCATAAGTTCATCAATCCATACAAATTTTGTACTTTTTGCATGTCATAGTTGTTGTGTCTTTGAAAAACTCATGGTACATATTCTCTTACTTATATAGAGTTTTATTATGCCACATGTAGCGTTTCCAATGGAGAATCGATAATAGGAAATTATTTTTTATTATAAAATTATTCTCATGTTTTTTAGACATTAATTTCATATTTGATTGTAAGCAAAATTCGTTTTGATTTCATATTTGTGTATAGGCGAGATATGCCTTTAGAAGATATCCGAGAGATCTGTGTCTTCAAGAAGACAAATTTTGTGCTAAAGCCTCAAACTCGAATAGTTCTTATTATCTTATGTGCAAGTTCTCAATGGTCATTTTAATGATACTATCATTGTTGTAGATTTTTTAATGATGAATTTTGATTTATAAATATCATTATACGGATGACAATGGGTAGGATCGGGATGAGTTGTCCTTATTTCAATCCTAACCTGTTCCATTTTTTTTTTAAATGTAATTTTTAATTTTTTTAATTACATTAAAACATTATATTTTATAAAATAATTAAAATATTATAATTTTTTATAACTTATTTTATTAAAAAGTATTTTTATAATAATAATATTATTATTAAAAATAAAAAAATAAATTTTAAAATTAATTTTATATATAACTACGACGAGACGAAACGGGATGAGACAAAGTAATATCCAAACCCGTCCCTGAACTAGTCTGGATTTAAAAATAAAATCTCAAATTCACACCTTACCATTTATTTAAAATTTCAACTTGTCTTATTAGAGAATAGGTTGGTGAATACATGAAAAGAACCATCATCCTTAAATATCAAATATCAATAATCTTTAATGCTATATAAATATTAAAATATATCACAAATAAAATATTCATTCAATAAATATACTTGAAAACAAAGCCGCATTAAATCAGCAAATTTGAAAATTCATACATTGCAGGCTTATTAAGTATTGGAGTGAGACATCCTCTTATTCACATTTTTACTAAATATAGGAAAATCTTAATCGTCTCTTTGGTATGCAAAATGCTTGGCTTTAAAAAGATATTAATTGGCCTTTTGGAAAATATATACATAGCAGTTTGATGGAGACATCCTCTTATTCACACTTTTTGCTAAATATAGAAAAGTAAACTCTTCACAAAGGCAAAACCTATTCTTTTTTAATGAATAGAACAAACACGTCACCATCACCCTCGGACTTATTTTCAACTCCACCAAGGCAACATTAATGGAAAGTTACGCCGAGAGGGAAAAAAGCCAGAAGCATGGCAGGAAGTTCCAAAACAAATATATATATATATATTCCAATTTAAAAAATATAAATTAGAAATACAATATTTTCATCATTTTACTAAATTAATTAAATTTAAATTATTTAATAATATAAAGAATTATTTTTAATAAAGGCTTGTTTATATATATTTTATATTTTCAGCTTTAAAAATCAATAATAAATACAAAAATTGAAGTATAATTTTTTTTTTAAATTTTTAAATTTTAACAGAAAAATATATTTGCTTAATTAACTTTATTTGATTTTAAAAACAGAAATGTACTAAAACGGATGCTTAATAATTTTTTTTCTCTTTTTTAAAATAGACTAAAAGTTCCAAACTATCAAAAATTGCAACGAAAATACGGGTGGTTTGTTGTTCTAGATATAAATATTAATTAAAAATTTACTTAAAACATTATTTTCCGCATGGGAAAATCATTAACATATTGAACGACCAGCAAGAAGAGGGAACCGGCAAAGCAGCCTCATGAGTCGACACGTGGCAAAAAGTATTTCGCCGTACACATTTCACATACGACTGATGTGAGGCAAATTAAAGCAAATTAGAATGTATCATGGGCACGTATCGCGCTTCTTGAGTCGCTCTTGCTATCGCTCAAGGTCTTTATATGGTGCAGTTCTCTAGACTCTTCGCTCTCTTTTCTCTCTCTCGGTTTGCCTTTTGATCTCTTTCTTCATTTTCAGAGCCTACCGGGCAACCTGACAGGGCAATTTTCTTGTCCTTCTCCAGAGCTTTCGTCTGCTCTATATATTACTCTTGGATTCCCTAAGCTTCACCAACTGTGGAAACGCTCTGAAACGTTTCGTCGCACGAAGGAGATCGCGGAATTGGACGAATATCAGGTCTCTGAGTGAGAAAGCAAACGTCCATTTTTTTCCTCATTTCTTGTTTTACTTGCCTTTTTTTTTTGAAATTTCGGATCAATCCTGGTTCATCGGAGGCTCGGATTCAAAGGTGATGCACTCTTTGGTCGTATAGGGTTTGTTCTTTGTAAGGAAGTGCCCCGTTGATGGTTTTTGAGGGATTTTTTTTGTTTCGGTGATTGTGTTATATGAACCATGTAAGCCATTTTGTATTTTTTGGTAATTTTTGTCTTCCTCTTTGTTTGGTTGCTGAGAAAATGTTCAGGAAAAAGTAAGGAAAATGTAGGCTTTAAGGTAGTTTTAATTTTTTTGTTGACGGTCTGATAAGACGAGGACTGCCGTACTCCAAGACATGCTCGACTACTTTGTCTTAATCTGTTTTTTGCCAGTTATGGAATTTGAGATCTCATTTTCCTCATTTCTCTTGGTAGCCAAACGGAGGTGTTTTCGCGAGGATATACATGTACTCTGTGATCATTTGTTTATTCAAACTACTATTTGTTTCTTTTACCAAAATAAATCTCTCTCTTTCTCTGTTTGGGCTAGTTCCTAAGGTCCTCGAATGATTTTCCGGGATTGTGATCTACATAGCGCTAACAGAAATAAAATTCTATGTTTTTTTGTTCCTTTTATCAAATGCAACTTTAAAAGAACCAAGAAAATGTTTGAATTTGGATTTTTCCTTTGGTCATTCTAAAATGACAATGCAGGGAAAAATTGTGAATTCTTTTAGAGGGATTTTGCTCACATGCTCTAATTCATTGTCATTTTCTTGTGCTAGTCCCCAAAGTTCAGTGGAAATAGTTTCTGAAAATGCCTTTTTGTTTTTTTTTTTTTGATAAGTTTGAAAAATTATTTTGTCCTGTACTGCATTTAATCTGGAAGCTATTGAAATTTCTTGTCAGTTCTTTGGGGAGCTTTTGGAAAAAGAAGTCTCTGAAAATGCCTTTTGCTTTTTTTTTGGATAAGTCTGAAAATTATTTTGTTCTGTACTGCATTTATCTGGAATTTTTTTTGTTCTGTTCTGCATTTATCTGGATGGAAGCTATTGAAAATTTCTTGTTAAAGCTTTGGAAAAGAAGTCTCTATGTACCTGGAATATTTTCTTTACTGTGAACATTTCTCTGAAGTTTTTTTCTATCTACAGAGTATGGAGATGGAAGGTTTCTGATTCAAAATTTGCAACATAAACCGGGATTTCAATCTTGTTGACTGTAGTAGTTAATTAAATATCAATAAAATTTGTAATTAGTTCTTTTTATTATCCCTAATAATTTAGTGGCTTTGTATTATGTTTATGTTAGAGATTCAAATTGTCGTGTTAATTATGTGCTTTCAATTTGTACTAAATATGGCTTTTTGTTAGCTTTTGAAATTTCTATGTGTGTATTAATGTTATCCATTTACTTATATCTCTCCTAATGTGATTGATATTTATTTGGTTTTAATTTTTAAATATTGTTTTAGTTGTAATCCTTAGTTGTTATGATCACAGAATTTTTGAAGAACTGCTTATAGGGGTAAGTTTTTTTGTGATTGTTTGGTTCAGTGTTAACATGTTTTCCTTCTTAGCTTGCTCTAGCTTTATCTAAACTATAGGTTTTTATGATCGCAAGCTTACTTAGTTCATGCATTTCTTCTGAAACAACGAATGGGTGGAGGGCAGGAAAGCAAAGGCTTCAAGGGCAGAAGGGAAACTCTTCCCTCTGTGGACAGTTGAAATATGCAGTGTAACTGGCTAGAAATCTTAGGAAGAGGAAATTTAGAGGAGTCATCTTGGATGCAGCACATCACAATCGAGAATGTCAGATTCCAAGCGCATGTATGGTAAGATTGGAGGTGGTGGAATATGGCCTAGATTTTCTCCTGACTTCTCCTATCGCATCATGCTTTATACGTCTCTCTATCTCTGCAAGGTGTTTGAGTTGTGTCAACATCCAAAATGCAAGGATTCACGGGCCACATTTTGCATTCTTGAACCACGTTGACCAGCCTTGCGCCTCCTAGAGTGGAATGACCAGAGCCTTCGTCTTTATACCAAATGCCCTCGGTTGGACCTCGAATTCCAATATCAGTCGGTGGCTCTGATACGCGTTCTCTAAGTGATGAAAACGCTCTTCAGTGGCTCATGCTCCCTTCCGAGTGCGCTTCCGCAAGCCAGGGAAGCTCGCTGGCTCTTGTGACCTTCTTCTCACTCCACTGTCCATTTCTTCAAATCCATGATATAAATCCATTATGGGGTAATCCTGTCGACTCTCTGCGCATGGTTCTCTCGTGTAACCTGCTCAAACCGCCGGCTTTGTCTGATTCTTTGTTGCAGCTCGAACCCAGGCTTTTTATGTTTCCCTTGTTGGTTTTCTTTATATAGCACCATGATTTTCTTTCTCGGGTACTTGAGTGCTTTGAGTGAGTTTGGTATTGAGAGTTACTCACGCGTAAGTGTGGTGAGTACTCTAGTTGTGTGGAATAAGTGGAGTATCCAGTGTTGAATTTCTACTGTATGTATTCGTTAGGTTTTTATATCGCCAATTATTCGATAGACTATAGTGTCAGCCCTTGCGTGTTAAGAACTTTTTAACAATGAATTGTTTCCTTAATGACTATACGCTTGACATTATGTGGAATCTTTTTTAGAGATTTTCAATAGACTCTTTTTGTTGTCTTCTTTCCGTTTACTGGTTTTTTCCACGCGAGCTAACAGATTGGACGTATCCGATATATGTGTTCAGTTTTTTGCTATGATTCCTTGTTCACTATGACAATGACAGTGAAATATGTGGTAACACTACACTTTCAAATGCAATTTTACAAACTCATGATGGTACCATTTCTTGCGTAAATGTCTTGACTTGTGTATAGTTGGGTATGATGTTATATTGGACCGTATTTTGAGATGCAGATCAAAATGTTTGCAATGGTGTGGCTACTACAAATTTTCATGTTAGAAAAAAATGACATGGTGTGTGAATATTTGTGGTTGGATCGAGGCTAACCTCAGGTTTTTCCCTAAGAATGGAGCCCCCACTATCTTGTAAGTGGAATGCACCGAGTAAAATTTGACGTATCCTGTGAGGTATGATGCTCTTTCATATCAAAAGTTCCATATTCATTTGCATTTCATACAATCTTGCTGTTCTCTGTGAGTGATGTACATTTAAGGCGCTTCCTCCTCACGATAATGAGAAAATAGCTGGAAGTGTCATGTTATTCAAAAATAGTCTACATAATTAGTATGTTGTCAAGGTATAAGTGATGATGGACAAGAGTATACAGCCGGAAGTATCCTGAAATTATCGATATATTATTATCAATGAGCATATATAACAGCTTCAGATTGAGATGGAATGGGTTTACAAACCTAATCTCCAGACGTTGTTGGAGGCCCTTGAATACTTTTTTTTGTGACTGTTGAAGAGGGGTCAGTCTGTTATTGGGGGAGCTTCTCCACAATATAATAGAGGAAGGTGTTCCTCGTGAATATAATGCTTCATTTAGTTTCGTGATAGGTTTTGGGAAGTGCTCGCGCAAAGTAGTGAGATATAATGGAATAGATGTACTTGAAATTTAACTCTCTTTGAGATAGGACGAAGCCAGTTTCAGAGCTGGTGAAATCTTCCTTCGTTTAGAATTTGATGATACAATAACTGTGAGGATGTTAATACTTTTCTAGCAGATCACAGGAAATAGTTAGTTTCATCTGATTGCCGAGCAAATCATTCCCATCTTTTCACTATTGCTAGTGGTAGAATGGCGAGTTTTTATTTGGTGTAGTCATGATACAACTATTGAGTGTCAAAGGAGATATTTTTGAGATGGGAACCCATCTCATCAGGTTGGATGAATTTTTCCTACTTAGGAATTTGTCCCTACAAATAATTGTGTTTGGTGGGAAAATCTTTATTCAACTGTTGTTTGATTTTTGGCTTGCAGAAATGGCTTTTAGAGCAGTCTCTTAATTGATAAACTGATTTTTACAGTGGTTGAGGATATTGTGTGGTAATTAGTGAGCTGCAATTACACTTGAAAGATTTTCTAGCCCTGAAACCAATTGTGAATCGTTCCCTACTGCTTCTACTAAGTTTATATAGTATAAGTAGAAATTAGTTTGCATGGTATGACTCATACTCAAAGTAAACATGAATAGGTAAAGCTAAGAACGGGTGATATCTCCTAGGCCTAGAAAAGATGAACAACTTTGATGGCGCGATATCCATAAGGATGCCTATTTATTTTTGATCCTCATTTATTCCTATGCACATTGTATCATGATGCTTTTAATGTGGTTGATTCCATAAGTGACTCACATGAGACGGAATCAAGATATATAGGAACGGTTGCACATTATTTAATAATTACTAGCCAAATTAAAACCAGATGTGGAAGAGATTCTCACATTAATTCAAAGTACAGATCTCCGTCATTGCTAGGCAAGATGTACGTCTGGATTATGACAGACTATCAGATAATAGAATATATATTATAACTCGTCTTCCTCTCCCACACTATACGGAGTTGTGACAGTAGTGTAGAACACTAGTGACATTTCCTTCTCTCAGATGTTGTGTTTCATTATAAGAGTGTGACTTACACTCCTCTTCCCATGTAGCTGCTTGTTGGTTTGTTACAGAACTGTACTATTGGTGGAATAGATTGCTGTCAATTAGGTGTTTACATTCCTAGTCTGATGTGTCTGTATGGTCCTCGAAGTTCAAAGTTTTCATCTTTTAATTTAGATTGTTTATTTTTATAAGTTTCTTTTGAGATTATATTATATTATATTATAGTTGTATCTCTCTAATTTATTAAATTTGTTATTATTATATTTCTCTATAATGATTGTTTATGCGACTTTAACACATATCTGACATGGTTCAATGCAGGCATGCCTAAAGCATGTGAAAAGCCTATTCATCCTATTCAGGGTGATCTCCTCTCTTTTTCTATGGTTAAATCTATTAGTTGTAGTTAAAATGATTTTTTTAGATATCTCGTCAATTCCTATTGAGGTCTAATAAATGGTTATTCAGTGTATGATTCTTCAGAGTGTATATATTTGTAGTATCTTCTGAGACTGTCGTTGGGAGAGTTTTAGATCCTGTAGGCATAACGGCGAGTATGCTCGCTTTTCGGTTTAGTGGAACTAATATTCGTGATTTATATTTATCTACTCCTTTGAAATTTTGAAGCTTTTTTATATTCAAGATGTATGCTTACTCAATGATGAGTGCTTCGATTGTTTTGATTAGTTTTCGTTGGGTGATTCTGGTAGGTCCTTAACTTAATAGTTGTATTGTTTACTTGTGTATCTTCTTTCTCTATAATATTTAGTTAGGTTCTAGTCATATATATATATTTTATGAATATTATAAAATATGTTTTTATTTTATCACTATATATAAATTGATCTCAATATAATGAAGTTATAGTGTGGTGGACTTCACCTTGTGGTGCTCTCTTTAGAGCGTGTTACACCTTAAGTTAATTATACTAGATGCCAAACCATCCAAGAGTTTATCATATGACCTCGCTTATTTCATGTGGTGAACATTGTGAAGTTTCTCTTTTATGCATTTTAAGCTTTGTTGCTTGTCTGAGTGGGAAGTAAGTGATGACTGCGTGTTGACATATTATTTCTCTTTTGTGAGTGAGCATTTGATATTTCCACTAATTATATGTTTTTTCTTTTTTTGGTTTCATATGATTATTCTTAGATTTGACTTTCGCGTAGCGGTTGGTCATTCACAAAAAAGAAAACAGGGTAGTCTGCTCGAGCTCCTCTCGGTGTTTGTCCTATTGTCTCGATATATTAATGTCTCGATCATTATGATGTAGTTACTTTTAGTACATTCACATTTAGGTGTGTTTTGAAAAAGTGGTCCCTAATAGAATGGATCTCTGCCAGAGATGCAAATTGTGTATACTTCAAACTCGTAAGGTGCTAGCCTGGCTTGTACCGTTTTGGTGCTTTTTGAGGTGGATCCAAGGCTCAAATAAGAATTAGGCTTAAGTTAAAAAACAGAATATAACAAAGAAAATAATTCTTTCGAAAAAGATTATATACTAAACTAAAACCAATCCATTCTATATATAATGATTGATAGAGGCTCACTTTAGTTTATGTTTATGCATAATGAGTTTACACTGGTGGTACATAGGGGAACTAAATACAAATAAAGAAATGACATTTAACAGCGGTACTTTTTAAACGTATAAATAGCATAAGCCGTAATGAGATGAATGATGAGTATGTGAAATTGTTCTTGTCTAACCTAAATATTGGGGCGCACAGTTTTTTATTCAAATTTAGTCGCGAGTATGTTTTACTTTCTCGACGAACAAGAATTTTAGTTAAGGAAAACGAAGGTTTTACTAGGTTTTCTTGCGAATAACTTGATTATAAAAAAGGGAATGAAATCATCCATTTCACTTTAGAGGGATAAACTAACCCTTCACCTTTTTTTTTTCAACCTTAAAATTATACTATTGACAAATACTATTAATTGGTTTTAACCCTCATTTTCTTTTTCTTGCATAATAGGAAAAAAACTAAACATTGTATCTAAGAATGTCAATTATAAAATTCATGTTTTACTGAAACTATATTCGTCATTTGTGAAGATTATACTGAAATATTAGTTAAAATTGTTAATCTTTAATTTAGAATAGGTATTTATCGTCAATTAGAGAATTGGAATGAAATGATTGTTGAGTTAGTCTCCCTGTACATATAGTTCAACCAACATGAGATGGTGGGTTTAGATTTGTGTAATTAAGGTTGTTTACAAATCTATTTTAGTGTTTTCTTTTGTTTTCATCTCTTCTCTTTACATTTTTTTTATAATCAATTTAATTCCCTTTTTTTTCTCTTTCCTTTTTTTCCCATTTTTCTTTTCACTAGCTATCATGACATCTTTTCTTGGTTCGTTGTCAAACTTTAAATCATTTTGATTTCGACCTCTGGGATGATTGTGTTTGATATGATTTATGTTTTGCATTAACTCTTTGCATTCTTTCGAAATATGCTATTTGGGGAACTCAAACATTAAACCTATAGAAAACCATAAAATTGAAATTAGATTGTGATTGTTTTCTTTTTTTTTCTTTTTTTCACTGGTTGATAGTTTGATTGGTCATTGAATTTGTGAATCATAATCATAATTTTGATATAATATATATAGTAGAATATATCTAATTCTTGCTTAATGTATATTATTACTATATTTCTCTAAATAACCATGCTCTTCTCCATATGTAGCAATCTCCAGGAACACACTTGATAAATTGACAAATCTCCATTCCTCCTAACAATCAATCTCTCTTACTAATCAGCAATCTTTACTCCACAATTACTCTCAAGAACAATGAACGACTATTGGTATAGTGGGGTTAATTCAAGATTCACAATCGTACAAGTCATGGTCATAAGTAAATTCTAGAATTGCGGCTCTCCAATTACTGCAGCGTAATGTTTTCTACATACAAAATACTTCATTAAAGTGGTTCACAATGCTTTGGCAATGTATATTCCTCTCTCTCTCATCCACCAACCTTTTAAGTCCTATTCTTAAGTGCTCTGAATTGTACATTGGTTCTCTCTCTCAAGCTTTATAAGCATACATCAGAATATGTCTTATGTATGCCATCTCGTTTGTGTTGTCTTTCGGTGAAAAGTAAGGATATTTTTTATTTGACGGGTGTCATATTCATTCTGGATGTTTGGACTCATATAAACCTTGTCTTGATAGCTAAGATTTCCATTAGCTTCCTCCATTTAACTCAATCTACATAAAGTGTGGGCAAAGTGGCTACCTTCCTTTGGATAGAGGTTAGTCAAATAAGATCCAGAAACACTTAGATTTTGAATTTGAATTGACAACAATTTCCCTCTCTTTTTCTAGCCATATCATACATCTAGTATAAATAGCATTAATACTTACCTATGAGAATTCTAGCATAGAATTCCTGAATTCATATCCCAACTTTCATGTAGGTAGGATTGTCGGCCACTCATCATTATACTCAGTTGCTTTCCTTAATCAATAAAGATATCCTTCACTCCTCCAAATTTTTTTCTAGACTCATGGCAAACATCTTTCACTTCGGGAACATTCAAATGCTTAGATACTTATGGCTCCTTCTCAACTTGCACTCCAATGATAATCTTATGCTAGACTAGGTGTATCGAGTTTTCCTCCCCTTCTCACTTACTCTCAACCAACTCTCCATTCGTGTAGTCTCTTACCCAGTGCTTCGAATTCATCTATTTCAGGACTGTTGAGAGAATTAGTAGTCTTTAGATGCAGCAGATCTTCATCTAAGAGTGGCTATCTGAATGACCAAATGCTTCAAGATGTAACAATGTTTCTCGCATCCAGAAACATAGCCAATAACATGTGCGTGGCCACGTTGTCCTACCATTATCGTATTCTTCATTATGTGTTACTAGATTGCTAGTTTGCTTACTTCTCATGTATATCATGCTCTATTACTTGACACACGAATAACAACCAACCAACAATCTCTGTAGTCATGTATATCAACACATATAATATTTGGGCTGCTATTATTAGCGATATTTTTTTGCTCCGTATATCAAATATTTCTCAATATGTGCAGTGAATAGCAAAAAAGTATGCTGTCATCAACAACCGAGATGTATTGTATTATTTCTTTATGGCGTGGTGGGATAAGATTAGTGTTGCGCTCTTCATCGACCAACCTGGCTATTTTTTATTGATACTTTGGGCTTTCCTAAATCTAGTTGAGAAGGAAATCTTAGTTATAGAGAATACACTCGTTCGTGAATAGAGGATTGCTAGATGTGTTTTAGTGTCATTTTGTACACAGTGTTCATGTCAATCATATTCCACAATTTTCTAGCTGATGGTAAATAGAACGCTCACTATTGTTGGTCTGGTTGATTCTCGTTTAGAAAGCCATGAGCTTAACTAGAGATGATTTTCGATCATTTGGTCACTCTTAGCGATGTTATTATTATCACTATTCTGGTAGTGGGTGGGGTGGGTGTGAATGGCATTTATGTTTTCCCCATGTTATTGTTCTCCAAGATCCTCTTGCTTTTGAGTGGTTAAATAATTACTTTAGAGTAGATAATACGATTATGTTCTCTATATATCCTATGTGGTATTACTGTTTGGTGTGATGGCTTTAGTGGCTTCCTCTGTATCCTTTTGAATGAGACTTATTTTAAATTCTTCTCAAATGAGGCCTTGGGTAAATCTATGAGAGATGCGAGATAGTTTCTGATAGAGCTTTTGGATAGCCTTGTAGATGACAAGAGCCGTGTGGAGCATCCCATGTCAGAGTTGTTAGTCGAACTATAACTAGGGCATGGTTTCGTGACTAGTAGGTTTTTTCAAGTGCACTTTAGAGACATCCATTGCAGGTGTGAAGTCTTTGCTGTCATCTATGTTTCTCATCTAACTCAAAAGACCTTGAGCATTGCTTCCGTCACAATACTTATATCGTTACGGCTACGGATATGTGTGATGTGCTGTTCTCGATAGATAGACATTGCAGTTTTCTATTCTAGTGAGTGGTATCCTCTTCCACCCTAGCTGTGGCTTCTTGGAGAGATGAAACTTACTCACTCAAGTCACACTCATAATGACATGTAATTGTTAGTACCTGATTCTATAGTTTCCTCAAAGATAGTCAAGTCTCAAGGAGTTGGATGCTCTCGATAGCTTGGTAGTTTGTTGTGTTTCTCGGTCACGCTTGTGATGAATTTCGGTTTCATTTTCTCTCGGATACAATAACATTAAGGTACTTTTGGCCTAGTATGTGTGCTACTTTTTTTTTTTTATACTTTCTTGTTTTTTTATTATTATAATAATTTTCTTTTGTAACTTATTTCCTTTTTTCCACAAGGCAACTAATAGCTTATAATTCTACTTATTTTGAAGTTGAATCATATTAAATCAATGACCTAAAATGCCAAATACATATTGTCCGGTGGACTTGTCTTCACAATCTGAATTCCTCTACAGACCAATTTATATTTCTGCCTATTATTATTTTGAGTTTCTTATATCGGCATAGGAATGATTTCTCGTAGGAAGG
>JBAPGN010001837.1:0-16404 GCA_037355405.1 Vitis amurensis | reverse complement strand
AGGTTAAGATGACACCTTGTCTAGAATCTAATCTTGAATAGTTTATTTTCTTGTCATTAGCCCTTCTTTAAGCTTTGTTGATTTGTGTAACTTAGTTGTTAAGTGTTTTCACTTAAGTGCTAAAACATTAGTCTAATGAAGGAGCCAAAAAGCTAAGAGTTGGTGCTGAAGTGTTTAAGTTATTGTAGGTTAAACTTGCTTGGAACTACCTAACATAGTTGTTAGAGTCCTTAGAGTAACTCTCTTTGGATCATTTTTTTGTGATAGAGCTAAAGCCTTTGGTATGTTAGTTAAATCTATTTAAAGATTAACGTGTTGTACCATCTCTAAGAACAGTTCTATGACTAGCTAGATTTACGAAATGAATCAAGCAGTGGAAGGTCTAGGTTTTATGTCTTTTAAAGGATCATAATGTGTTGCCACAATCTAAAGTGTTCTTCTACAAGTCTCTTTTGTTAAGGAGAAAAAAACTTATCTTGTCTTTATTGATTCTTTCCTTATCTTGGAGTACCTTCAATAATATACCTCTATTGACATTTTTGTTCAAATGATTATTTGTGTTCATCACAGGACTTTTACTTGTTGCCTTTGCAAGCTTTTACTATAGTGTCTTTTGCTACATTCTAGAATGTAGCTTTTTGATGGCATTTAATGCCTTAGTAACTATTGCTTATTTGTTGAGGTTAGGGTGGGTGGGGTTTAGGGGCCTCCTCTTTTTTTTTTGGGGGGGGGGGGGCCCAACGGAGGAGACATAAGTTGTAAATTGAGCCCTCATAGACAGGGTAAATAGTTGTAAAGTGCACTAGAGGGTCCCCATATTGGGATTGATTACAACTTTGTGATTGAAACCAGCAACCTTTTCTCATTTGTGAAAGATTTTAAAGGATTGCTCTTCTATCAATGTTTAAAAATCGGAAAATATCATCCAATATTGCAAAAATAAATTATGGTGTGGCCAAAATTGAAATCGACCACTGATTATCAATCTAGGCAAAAAATGGCCCAAAAATTAGAAAAAGTTATTGATATTTCAATAGAAAATTGAAAAACGACGATAAATCAAGTATGGGACAACAGTGCGTGTGGGGAGGTTTCGACAAAAAAAAGTTGACGATATATATTAAAAGTCCTGCAATTTTTTGGCGACTATTTCCAAAAAATCACAATTTTTTATATTTGTTATGTTTTTTTATTTTTTATTATTCATTTTAATTTATTCTTTATTTTAAATATTATTATCATTTTTATTTATATTATCTATTTATTTTTAACTACTTTTCATTATTTATCTCATTAAAATGCCTATTGTTAAAAAATATTCATCACTTTACTCTTAATTTTTTTTATATTTACCCCTTTCAATTTAAAATATTAAAACTATAATATTTACTAAAAAAATTCGTGTACAATTAAAAAAAAATCAATGGAAGTCTAAATAAAAGTAATTTAATAATAAAATTATTAATTAATTTTTAATTATTTAAATAAATTAATGTTAATTAAAATGTTGTTACCACTAGATTTGTGATAAAATTTTAGAAATTAAATCTTCAAATAAATATATTTTATATAAATCAACTTCAACATTTATTTAATAATATAAATAAAACATGTTAATAAAAATATTTTAAAATTTTAAAAAAAATAATACAAATATGAGTAGCAGAATTTAAATATTTTTTTTAATAAAAAAATTGATAAATATTATCTTAATTATATTATGTCAATTTACACTTATCAAAATAACTTTTAATATTATTTTTACTTATTATATCATTTTTTTTTAAAAGTTTTCTAAACATTTCATGAATTTTAACACAATTTATTCTTGAGATGATATTATTTTGTCAAAATATTCCACTAAATTTTTCCAGATATTTCCATAAAATCCAAATAACCGATATATCTGTATTACTAATATTTTCATACCTTGCCTATTTTATAGGGCCTATTTCAACTAAGGTTTTACTTAGACTTGTTTTCATGAAGGTTTTTACCCCAAATTATCAGTCCTTTCCTCAATGGAAGGTGTAGACTCTTCATTTCTAGCAAATTTCTCAATAAAGATCTGGAAATGAACCTATTGTTGGCATTTGAGAATTTGAGGCCAATCCCAAACTATTGGTTAACTCACCCTAGAAGGGGAGGGTAAATAGGTGATTGGTCTCTTTTTACATAATTTAAACTATGTAAAACATAAGAGACCAATTATATGCAAAATATATTAATAAACAAAATAAACCAGCAATTGATATAATTAAAAAGTTAGGGAAGAGAGATAGCAAAACACGAGAGTTTTATAGTGGTTCGACACTTTCTTGCCTTACATCCACTCTCCTTAACCTCTTAACCAAGTGAGGGTATCACTATCTGAAGCTTCAACCAAGCTTCCAAATCTCTTTACAATATGGATTATGGTTCAATTCACCCTCTTGGACTTTTGGCCTCCATAGCACCCTTTAACACTTCTTCAGAGTTATCCCACTCTTGAACAACCTCTCAAGTGATACCCCTCACTTGAGAAAATTCCTCTCAAAGATTTACAAATAAAATGATCTCTCAAATGATACAAGAGAAACTAGGATTGAATGTGCCACTAAAAGATATGCAAGTTTTGGAATAAATGGTGCACTCAAAGAATACTCTTCCAATGCTCAAATATAATTAAGAAAGATTTGGAAAGTTTAGTTTATGAAACAATGAGTTTTGGAGCCTTTTATAGAAGAAAAAATTCATACTAGAGGGCTTTGCACTGGGCGACTTCGGGTGCGTCTGGGCCAGAGTGCACGTTGGGGTTCGACCGCGTTGAGCTAGGCTTGAGCCGGCTTGACTTGCCGTTAGGAAAGTGACCGTTGAGCCTCAATTGGACCTTCAAGCCAACCTCAACCTGGACCTCGTCGTTGAGGTCAACCTTGATCTGGAAGCAGAAGGCCATTGGCATAGAGAAAAACCTTTTTGCGCCTCCTCAACCGCGTTCTCGACCGGCACGAGCCACAAATCGGTCACCGGTGAACCTGTTGAACCAATTTTTCTGGGCTCAACACACTTAACCTTTTTCAACTAAACCTTTTAACACAAGTTGAAAAGTCATTTAACACAAGGTTTAGTCGAAAATATAAATCATCCATTTCTTAAGTATTTAAAACATTATTACTCTTGGATGATTTTGTGCCATAAATAAAAGAATGAAAGCTGAAAGTCCTTTAGTGCACTAACAACCACAAAGAGATCTTAAGAAACTTTGGTCTTGAAAAAAACTCTTCTCTTTGAGTGGTCTTCTTCTTCATATTCTTCTTGGCTTGATTTGTCTTGGGATTGCCACTTTGGAAGTCGTCTTAGCCTAATAATATCTATTTGAAATATGTCATTAGTTCTAAACCTTGTTTTGTTATCATCAAAATTAAAGATTAACCAAACCATGCGTCACAGTTGCGATTGAACCCCTTAGAAAGCAAGACATGATGTAACAAAGTCATATTGACGTCTCTTTGCTATCCTTTTATGCATTGACATTGATATTGAACCATTTAGCCTCATTATCTTTACCATTCTACATAATTGGTGCATTAGGATCTACATAAAAGATACAAGTCATTGTGTTCTTTATAAGTAAAATAAGTTTCATAGCAAATCATTGAAGAAATAAGCGAAATAAAAAAAGTTATTTAAATAAAAAGTTATGAAAATAAAATAAAAAATAATTAAAATCAGTTAAAAATTTATATATATTTTTAAATTCTTTAGTCTTTTATATAGAATATGAAATAAAATAAATCATAATAAGTAAATAAAAATAATCTATTAATTTTAAATCTATTTTCCTTTTACTAATATATATATATATTATTTCTTATTTCTTATATTTTGCTTGGTGTTTTTCAAGAGCCAAATATGTGGTAAACATTTTGATTGTAGCTTTATCATTGATCTTTAAATAAGTAAAACTGTTTCTTATGGTGTAATAACATGGTCAGGGCTTTTTCATATTGAGATGATTAAGTCAATCGAAAAAATGAATGTAAAGAAAAAATAATTACACAATTTATATGAATAATTTTGAAACGTGATGAGCACGCTCGTGCGACTTCCCCTATGCTTACAAACGCTTTGCAGCCCTAAATTGCTCGGTATTGTCATCTTCCATCTCTCAAAAGGATATTTTATGTTAGGAATTTGACCACAAAAGAATTATTTAATTTGGAAGAGATATTAGTACCAATGTGGAAGTGAATTTATAGTAAATGACTTAACCTACATGGCTATTGAATAATATATCCATTTACTACAAACCCCTTACGACAAGGATTCAATATAATTGACATTTGGGATTTGAAGATCCATTTGTTTTAAAATAGAATAAATCTCATTCATTAAGTTGATAGTCCAACTTTCTAAAATTGTTATTAGAAGGACTAACTTTAGATTTTTTTTTTACAGGAAAATGTTTTTGCACATATTCTATAAGATGAGGAGGGAAGTAAATTTTCTTTAGAATAACTTGTTGGAAAATTTTTATATGGGATAACATTAATTGAATAATTTGTATTTGCAAAATGGGTTAATGGATAGTCTATTCTATAATGAGCCCAATTAACTAGTGATCACATTTTGGATTGGGTTTTGCATCTTTTGAGTAGAAGCTCAGTTGAGTGGCAAGTGTAGGCCTATGGGTCTCATTGAAGCCCATTATGGGAGGGCCCAATGAGAATCCAATTTGAGTTATGCTAAGTCCCTTCTCTAATCTAGATAAAAAGGGTTTATCTGGTTTTCCCATAGAGCCACCATAGCTATTATCAAGATCATAGAGAGGAAGGACTTGACTACAACAATCAATCACGTTTTTTATCATGGCTCAAACAAGTATGTTCTTTATAGTGATTTCCTATTGTTAGTATCCTTTAATCATGTATGATTAATCTATGTGATTATGTAAATATTTTTACATGTGGTATCAGAGCCTGATTTACATGATTTAGGATCTACATTTGGAAATCGAAAATAAAATTTTTAGTTTTTTATTTTATTTTCTTTCGAAGCCAAATCTGTGATCCATGAATGTGCATGTTTTTTTTTAGTTTCTTTTGATTGTGAAACTTTAGGGTTTTTGTTCCTCTTGTCCACAACTTCAAATTGATATATCATATGTGCGATTTCGTTGTTTAAATTGGAAGTAATTAAATTTTTAAATTTTTGAAATTTTCTTGTTTAAAGATTCAAGAAAAATTTTATTTGATCAAATTATTGTGTTTTACTCAAATTAAACTCTTAGATTTTGTTGTTTACATATATTAATAGTTGATATGTAACATCAATTTCGGTTTTTTTGGCTCAATTTGGTGAAAATTGAAATTTGAAAATATGGGTATGAACCCTAGAAAATTTGTTTTATTTTTTTTTTAAAAAAAAAAAATTTGAGCAAGATTGAGAAGTTTTTTTTTTTTTGTTTAATTAATTGTTGTAAAGAGACTTCTTATATTGTTAATGTAAAAATACATATAAAATGAGGCCGAAATAGGTGTTAAAATAGAGTTTTTCAATCTTGGCTATGGAGATATGAAAACCAAATTTTGTTAATCAATTATGGAGATCTTTAAGTTATTTTTTTTATGATTAAATGTCCTAAAATTGTTAGAAACAACCCTAAAGTTTAAAAGCCCTCAAGATCTCGATCAAAAAAACATTTTTTTTAATTGTTTGTGATCTGCACATGCCACACGTGCCACATGTGCCACACGTTCCCCACTTGCGGGTCAAGTGTGTGAGGCGCGTATAACCTCATCTGGTGTCCCGTTTTGAGCCCCGTTTTTTCCTGTGCGCTCGTTTTTTTGTAATCTATTTTTCTAGATATATTATTTTATTTTTTGGGGGTCAAAAATATTTATTAAATAATATTACTTATTTATGTGATTTAATTAGCTTAAAATTATTTTTTGGTATAATTTTCTGTTGAGAATTTACCAGAAATTATGCTAATATATATGGAATAAGAGTGTAGTACTCACTCTCTCTAGATTGAAACTTTTCATGCATACTCTCCTACTTGGTCTAAATCACATAAACTAGTTAAATAATTAATTTAAAGTGTAATAAATAAATAAAAATTGTTGTTCAAATTCTTGCAACTATAATTGATCATATGCATATATATCGCTAATATGCACTATTGTTGTGGGAATTTTTTTTAATTTACCCAATTTTGGAACGTTGCATGTGAATTGTTGAGGTTATTTTACCAAAGTGATTTAACCATCAAAATTTGCAAGTTTATGAGTTCCTATTTTGTTGATGAGAAAAATTTTAGATTAATTTGTACAATCGCCTGCCCAAATGGGGTTATTGTGCAAATTAATTTAACAACATGAGGATATTGAATGGGATAAATAATTTGATAAATTTATTGCCCAAAGGAAATAAATTTTAATAAATTATTTGTTGATCTTCATGCTTAGAGAATAGTTGTTTATTGTGGACTCTGCCCAAAGGGGAGTTTATGATAGTACAATTGATTCTTGTATTGTATTGCTTATGATTATTTAAGTTTTTTTTTTACCTATTGCCCATAATTGATCTAGTTGCAAAATTTTGTCAATCAGTTTCCTTTGCTGTGAACAACAATAATGCTACAATTGAAATTCTAAGTGGGTCGAACTATAAGAGATATAGATCAGACATAGAGTTTGTTTAGGAATGATGGATATTGTGATTTATTGTGACAATAATGCAGTTGTGTTCTACTCTAAGAACAATAAGATTAGTACGGGTTCTAAGCATATGGAAATCAAGTACCTTACCATCAAGGACTTAGTGAAGAAAGGAGATATTGTGATTGAGCACATAAGAACTGAGTCCATGCTAGCTGATCCTCTAACCAAAGGTTTAAAGCCCATAACGTTCAAGGAACATGTTGTGAATATGGGTGTCATTAAGTCTTTTGATTCTTTGGTTTAGTGGGAGCTTTTGTGATTTCCCGGCCTTATTTCAATTATTGTTTTATGCAAACATTGATCATTATTGTTCTGCAACTTGCAAAATTAAAATCTTTTTATTATGATCATCATAATTAAGTATTATATTATAGCATGTCGTAATTGAATTACATACAACATGGTATCTTGAGATATTGAACCTTAAGAATTACAGTTGTATACTATTGGATGTCACAAATACCACTATTTTGAGATTTTGTGATGCATTGTTGGTGACATATGACTTGTTAAAGTCAAGCAATTTTATATTGTTTAGAAATTGCAACAATTTCATTTTGTTGAGAAATTGCAATTACAATTTCATTTTGTTGGTAAATTGTAATGAGGACTGATAAGAAACAATGCATATAGATGATGATCACATGTTGGCATTGATTTCTTACTACACTACTGGGTTTACGATCCATGTCGATATGGTTATAAATATTCGTGACTATAAGGGGCATTATGTTTGTTGAGATTAACATATAGACCATTATAGTCCAATATTAAGACCATGTTGGACCGAATAAGTTTAACAAGATGCTATTTATAGACTATCATTTCTTTCAAAAAACAAAAAGGTGTGGCCACACAAAATAAACTTTTCTGTATTTAACCCGAGAGTCTTATTTTCAAAATGAATTTAATGAATCATCAAAAAACAATTAATATAGCCCAAGTGGGAGAATGTTGGAAAATTTTTATATGGGCTAACATTAATTGAATAATTTGTATTTGCAAAAACGGGTTAATGGATAGTCTATTCTATAATGAGCCCAATTAACTAGTGATCACATTTTGGATTGAGTTTTGCATCTTTTGAGTAGAAGCTCAGTTGAGTGGCAAGTGTAGGCTATGGGTCTCATTGAAGCCCATTATGGGAGGGCCCAATGAGAATCCAATTTGAGTTATGCTAAGTCCCCTCTCTAATCTAGATAAAAAGGGTTTATCTGTTTTCCCATAAAGCCACCATAGCTATTATCAAGATCATAGAGAGGAAGACTTGGCTACAACAATCAATCACGTTTTTTTTATCATGACTCAAACAGGTATGTTCTTTATAGTGATTTCCTATTGTTAGTATCCTTTAATCATGTATGATTAATCTATGTGATTATGTAAATATTTTTACAGAACTAGATTTGTTATTAGAAGGACTAACTTAGATTTGATATATTTTTTTTCTTAGGACAATTCAACATGAAAAAAAATAATTTTTCTTTATATTTTTTTCTTTCTTTAATATTTTCGAGGAAACATACATAACCTAATTACCTTCACCAGAAAACAAGGTCAAGAAAATAATTTTTCATCACTCATTTCAAAAATATGTATGAGTCCAAAATTCAAGATTCCTCTCACAAAAAAATAACACAAACAGTAATATACTTAACATTTTTAAAGTTTTTCATTTTCACTTTTTGGTTTTTTCTGTGATTGGAATAACTTTCACATGCATTGACGAAGTCACGAAAGGTTTTAGGCATGAATTAAAAAATAGGATTTTATGGATATATGGTATTTCAATTTTACGTATTGTAGACCCCATTTTAAGGGCTTATTTTCCTCACTTTCCTGCAGATCTTTTAGCCAGGTGTCGCAGCTATGGGTAGCCACATATTGATTCTCGTTTGGTTGCTATGGCATCAGGTAGTGGAATCAAGGAGCAAACAAGAGGATGACACGTGGAAAGGAAGTTCTTTTGGCATTGCAGGTCGTTAGGGGGAGCGTATGAGAGAGAGAAGGATATTTTGATTGAGGCTAGGAGTGACCGGCAGGGGCAGAGAGTAAGGTTTCTTTTTAGGAAGTTGGTTAGGAGATATTTTTGGAGGGGGAAATCTGGTAGAGAAAGGTGAGAGAGGATTCTGCAGAGTTGGTGCTTTTTATGAGAAAGGAGGTTTCGGGAGCTGATGGGGCAAGCTAGGTGTGAAACTTTTGGCTGGGTTTTTGCTGAAAGAGAGGATAGAGGTGAGGAGATATTTTCAGCATGAGTTTCTTTTCTTGAGGGGGTAAGAGGTAAGGTGTGGGGTTCTGGAGCTAAGGAGCGATAAGTCACAGAGGAGGCGGTTTTGAGTTGAAGAGGTTACCAAGAACCAGAGAAAAAGAGCCTCCAGGTTTTTCTCGGAGGTAAGTTTCCCACTATGTTCTTGTTTCTTCTTTTCCTCTTCATAAAATGTTATTGGGATGCATTATTGTTGATCTTTGGATGGGTTATGCTATGTTCTTCATCGTTGAATGCTCCTCTTTTGCTTATGTTTATGATTGGAAATTGATTTAACTTTATTTTACCTCATCTGTGGCATTTTAAAGAAAAATGACCTTTTAATTCACCCATCTGCAAGCCCACTTACTGAGAGGTGAAGTATAGTTCTTAATGCTTCATCCTATTTATTTCCTCCATTGCTCTGTTTTTCTACTTTTTCTCTCTGCTTTTGGTGTTCGGACTTTCTTGGATAGGAAGCCGTAATGGAGAGTGAAACTACGAGAAGAGAGGGTTGTGAGTTAGTTTACTGCTCCAGATCCGTGACCCAGTGGACGAGATGTATACATGTGTTGTATTAGCTGATGTTTTGGCTCCCATATTAGAGGTTCTTCCCACGAACGAAGACCTCAGAAATGGAGCCAGACTTCTTGTAATTGATAAAACAGCTGGAATCATCCATCTGTTTAAATGAAACAGGAGTGTTAACTGGTTTGTGTTCATGGATGCTTTGTTTTGGACCCGTTAGTTCTCTACATCTGCAATGAGAATGAAACCGGTCTTGGTTATATCCTTATGGATTTAAAGGTGATCCAGAGGTTCAGGGAAGAGAATACAGGTGGGGAGTAAGGTTAAAGTTGAAAGACATGGGGTGAGGTGCCTTGTAAAATCCAGATCTGCCCCTACTGTTTTCCTTTATGATCAGGGTTGTTCCTATTGTCAATGCCGGTCTAAGCGAGCCATAAAATCAAAGTTACTTATTGGTGGATCTGGAGGATGGTGATTAAATTGAACATCTCAACCGCGAACCCATGGGAGACGCTCTGAATTAGAACCAATGAGAAGCAATGAGGCAAATGGTTATCCTTTCTAGCATGGCCAGAATGTGGCGCTTGACGTCAAAGAAAACACTCATCGAAGTGTGAAGGGATTTGACGTCCTCAGGTCTGAATTGAGTTCGTCAGCGGAAAGCCCAAATGCTTTGCTAATGTGAAGAATTTGATTTGACTATCTTGCTAGCAGGCCCACTTTCCAATTGCCCCACCACTCATCCCCTGCGTTTAAGAAAATTTGATGTGCATGGCTACTCTAAAGCATGTGGCTGATTCCGTTCCAATCTTCCAGTAGTCCACTCCATGCTCGCCACATCCATTATGTCTCACGTTCGCTATATCTAAAATCACCCATACTCTTCATATCCATTATCTCCTTCTTCTCATGCACATACCCATCTGACCACACCGCTAAAACACCTTATTTCTCTACATCCATGTATACCCAAATCACCTATCTTCTATACCCCTCACCACATTTTTCTCTTTCTATACCACACCACACCACCCACCTATTCTCTTTCAAGTGCCCTTCAAGTTCACTCTTTTAACCTTTGCATGGCCATGCACAGCCATGCATGACCACATTCATACCCGAAACCACTTATATTCAACATTTCTCAGGCTTCCATGTATCGGTTTCATTATCAAACCTATCATCCTATCACCCTCCACTCCACCACACACTTAGATCCACTCCTCTCTCTATGTCATTACCCTCACCCATGGAACTCGTTTTCTTCCCATGTCCCTCTCGTTCATTTTTCCCAGTAATCATGCATGGAGTCTCATTATTATGGCCGCGGGTTGAGTTTCGGTCAGCTTACTTTGTGTTCTCAATGCACCGGAGGGCTCACTTGGTGGAAAATATCGAGACTGTTAGGAGAGCTTGCATCAGTTTTGTTGTTATTCAAGTTGAAGAATATGTCATTATAGATGATGAAACCCAACTAAGTGAGAAGCTCGTGAACCAGATTAATTCAAGCTCCAGATTCATAGTTGATAATAAACATCTGAAACCCACAGTTGGACCTGTATGGATTTATATGTTTTTTTTTTTTTGCAACACCATACTGTGCTACGCGGGACTTACTTTTCTGCTTGAGAGCATAAATTAAAAATGGAATCATGGGAAGAACCTACAGAATTGGAATATGTAAAGCAGCATGACGTCTCTGTATTTCTCATGACATCAGGGATACTGGGGACCTTGTCTTCTTTAATGGACGTCTTACCTCTATTTTTTGACACGGCCTGGGGTCAGAGTGCCAACTTAGATTTTCTAAAGAATCACATGGGTGCACCATTTGAAAAACGCCCTCAGCCTTGGCAGGTAACTACCAATCCAGAAGATGTGCATTCTGATGACTTTTTAGCAGTGTCAAAGGTATGTGGTCGGTGGGGTGGATTTGAGACCTTAGAAAAATGGGTAACGAGGCCTTTCTATGTTACGTTCCTTTGCTCATGGGAATATTGAGTTGATATTCACGAAAGGAGATTTGAAGGAAGTGAGTGGCGAGGTTGCCGGAGTTCTTAGGTTCAAAGATCCAGCCACGTCTCGCCTCTCGTTCTGCGGCCACGGTAGGTCAGAGTTCATGAGTAAGTCGCCATGTTGGAGGAGTCGTGTGTGAGGCTTAAGAGACTGCTGTTGAAGTACCTGCCGTGATTGATGCAATCTGGCAGTCGCTTGTTTTTTATGATGGCACCCCCGTTCTGGTAGAAATTCTGGGTTCCATGGTGCGGTCCCTACCGCATGATCCACCCGATGATCAATGAACTGGCAAAGCAATGTACTGGGAAGCTCAAATGCTACAAAGTGAACACTGATGAGAGCCCTTGTCATCATCTTCAGGAGCGGCGAGAAGAAAAAAGCAGTTATTAGTGTTGTTCCCAAATCCGCATGGACCACCAGCATCGAGAATTTCTTATTGAGACAAACCATGAGGCTGCATGACCCAGTCTCTTTGCTAGATTAATACATCAACTGTAGCTAAAGTGGTCCCCATCTCAGTGCATTCCTGATCCCACAGCTACAGTCCTTGCATTCGTACAGCGTAGCGTAGAGCACTAACCCTTGAAGATCTAGGTGAAGACTTGAAACTGGGGTAAAACTCATCTCTCCTCACCCTTAAGTGGCAGGCTAAGTGGAAAATTGATGGAGGCTCAGGGTGGTTATTTGGGAGACGGTAATGCGAAGCTTTCTGGTGGTGTCAACCCTATAAACTTGCATGGTCATCCCTTACCAATTCTCTCATTTATATATTTTTTTTGCATGGCCATCTTTGGGGCCACGTGTCTTTTCTTTTTTTTTTTAATTATTATTTTTTTCATCTTTCACCATATTTGATTTCAAAATAACCCTCCCCCTAAATTTCAATTTTCAAATAACTTCATTGTTTTCAAATTCTCACCCTTAGAGTTTTTTTGTTTAGGTCCCAAAAATCATATTTTTAACAAAATTTTGCTACCAATTCCTTTGGTATGCAATTCTCATCTCCTCAGTTTTTTTTTTTACCAAAAATGTTTTGAAATAAGCAAAGATTAATTTCCGTAATTCCAAATAATGGAATTTATGGAATTAATTCATGCAAAAATAAACGGGTTTTGGTGGGGGCCCTACATAAGTGATTTTATGATTGATTGATTGATTTAATTGTCATACATGATTGATTCATTCTACTCTATGACATGCTTGAGATTATTCTTTAATTGTGTACTAACCCTCTTTCTTGATAGCGCATTGATCGTTTGACACCAAGGTATGCCTCGTTCTTACTTCGGTCGTTCTTTATTGAGTGTTTTGATTCCCATATGCACATGATCGCTCTAAGTATTCATTGATTTCCTCATCATTGCCACATCAACTTCATTTTATTAGTAGAGACTCGACTTTAGGGACTTAGAAGGGTGCTACGGTCTTTACCTTCCCGATAAGTAACCTAACCCCCCAACCTGATCCAATTTTTTCGTAAATCACCTTTTCCAAAATAAGGAGTTGCATTTAAGGTTTTCTTTCTTATTTTGTTTAACCTTTTTAAAATAAAACAAAAATAAGTGGCGACTCCAAATCATTTTTCTTAATCAATAAAATCATTTTTTTTCAAATAAAAATCGTGCTCGCCATCGAGTGGGAAATGCATGAGCCGAAATGCGGGATAGACACGGATATATCACAAATATCGAAGAAATATCGGTGAATATTTTTTCATATGGATATTTTTTCACAAATATTGGTGGAACGAAAAATTATTTAAAATTCATAGGAATGCTTGAAAAAAGTAAAAAAAAAATGATAAAATAAGTAATAATACACATTTTTAAATTATCTTGTAAGTGTAATTGACATAAATATGATCAAGAAGAAAAACATCAGACAGAGATATATCGGTAGATTTAATATTTAAATTTTAAGAATAATAAATATGAATTTTGGAAGTATATAAAGTTAGAATTGAGTTAAGAAATATTTGATTTTATTGAATAAAAACAAGTTATACATAAATATAATACATATGACATTGCAATAGTTCTTAATATAAAAATAAAGATCAATGTGGTTGTGGACCTCGCATTTCGGCTCATGTGTTTTTCACTATATGACGAGCTCGATTTTTATTTGAAAATGATTTTTATTTATTAAAAAGAAATGACTTGGAGTCACCACTTATTTTTGTTTTATTTTTAAGAGGGTAAACAAAATAAGAAAGAAAACCCTAAGTGTGACTCCTTATTTTGGAAAAGGCGGTCTGTGAAAAACCGAATCAGGCTCGAGGGTCAGGTTACTCATCGGGAAGGTACGGTGAAAACCATAACACCCCTCTAAGTCCCTAAAGTCGGGTCTCTACTAATAAAATGAAGTTGACGTGACAATCAATAGGAAAATCAATGGATACTCAAATCGATCATGCACATATGAGAATCAAAACATGCATAGAGAATGACTAGAATGAGAGTGGATGCATACCTGAACCACGAACGAGCAATGCGCTATCATAAAAATGAGGTCAGTGTACGATAAAGAGCACAAAACATATCATGTGCATCACCAAACATAAATTAAAACTGTTCGAGGGAAAATTGGATTTTTGAAATTTATTTGAAAATTGGAGTCTTAGGGATTATTTGAAAATTGGAGTTTTAGAGATTATTTGAAAATTGGATTTTTAGAAATTAAATGTAAGAATGAGATTTTTAGAAATTAAATTTGAACGAGATTGGACTCCTGAAAATTATTTGAGAGTTCAGAATTTTAAAAAAATTAAATTACGAAAATTGGGACCTTGGAAATTAAATTTTGAAGGAAACCAAAATTGAAAATCATTTGAGAAATATAAACTGTGAAAATCGAATTATAAAAATTGGAAATTTTGGAAATCATTCGAAGGTAGAATTTTTAGAAATAAATGAATAAAATGATAATAATAAATAAGTAACGGAATAAATACGAGAATTGGAACATTGGAAACTGAAAAAAATTAAGTTCTGAAATTGGAAAATTGTAATTTCAGAGAACTAAATTTATAAATCGGAATTTTGAAGAATTATTTAAAGACGAAATTTTAAATAAATGAATAAGTGAATAAATAAAAGAATGAAATGATAATAATGACGAAGTAATAAAGATTAGGTAAATAATTGTGAAAAATAGAATAATAATAAATAATATTTTTGAATGATTAGAATTTTTAAAAGAAATAATTAAATAAATATGGAATAATAATAATAATAATAATAAATAATATTAAACAGATGAAAGTGAATAGTGGAATTTTTGAGATTGAAAATTAAATTAGGAAGTCAGATTTTTGAATAACTAAACTTTAATGATTTGAATTTTTAAAAGGAATAATTAAATAAATATGGAATAATAATAATAATAATAATAAATAATATTCAAACAGATGAAAGTGAATAGCGGAATTTTTGAGACTGGATATTAAATTAGGAAGTCAGATTTTTGAATAACTGAACTTTAATGATTTGAATTTTTTAAAAAAATAATTAAATAAATATGGAATAATAATAATAATAACAAAAATAATAATGGTTAAATAAACAAGTGTGAAAACTTGGAATTGTGGGAATTGGGGATTAGAATTTGGAAACCGGAATTTGGAGGAATTATTTAAATGGGTACACGATAAACTAGAAACACACTGGTATGGTCAGACATCAAAGCAGAACAAACAAAAATAATAATAAATATATAAATAAATAAAACTCATGTCTCATATGCTAACACTTGGGCCATCAAGAGGCTTGGGTTTTTTGATTGTGCTATCCCAAGAACACTCATTTGGCTTGCACGTGGCCATTAACTCTTTTTAACAAATTAAGAACCTGTTTGACAGTGATTTTAGGAAGTGTTTCTAACATTTTTAACTCTTAAAAATTTATATCATTTAAGTGTTAGAAATACTAGAAACGTTTTCTAAATCAAACGCACTCTAAATAACCTTCCCCTCCCCCCCCCCCCCCCCCCCCCCCCCCCCCCACATTCTCCTCCATTGCCTTGTGCACCTCAGTCCCATCTATATCCCTATGCCCAAAACCATTTGCATCGTACCCTACTGGCGTCTGTTGACCATCCAAGCCTCTTATGCCCTGTCTCCCTCAACTTCAAAACCCTAATTTCAAAATACCAAGCTCCTTCCACAACTCCTCTAGTAGCCCTAACCACTCTATACCCTTTCCCACTCGTGACACACATTCAATCATCGCCCAACTCCACTTTCTTCGCCTTCTTCGCGATTTTCGGCATCTCCGTCGCCCCCACCGCTGCTGTGGCTATCGAGATGGTTTGCTCCGTTGCTTGGTTCTCCTCCGGCAGTGTTAACGCATTAAAGGAGGAGAGTTGCTTCTGCTTCTTGGGAGGCGGGTCTTCCTCATCATCATCCGAAGAGGGCTTCGATTCGTCGGAGTGGTCGTGGTCTTCGGGTGGTTCATGCTTTACATCGTTCGTAGTAGCCGTTGCAGTGGTGGTGCAATCGTGTCTTCTTCGTCTTCGTCTCTGTAGGTGGCCCGAAGGTCGTCCATGGTGAAGACAAAGAGAAGACTTTCAGGGTTAGATTTGTTAGGTTTCTGTAATTGGATTTCACCAGAGGGGAGGGGAGGGGAGGAGAGCAGTCTTCGGCGGTAGCGAAGTTCTCGAAGACAACAGCAGGGACGACGCCAAGCTTGATGTATGAGAGCTTCTTGGTGTAGTTGTCAATGATCTGGTTCTTGACCACCCTTAGGGCTTTGAGTTTGGCGTTGGCGTCGACCTTGGCAGAGCGCAGCCGTGTGAGCAGGTCCTCAGGCCGATGAGTCAATGCGGACGTAGGCATGGTCGCCAGCTAAGTGACACGTGATCTCCACACGTGTGTTGGGAAGACAAAGATTGAGGTACCAGAAAAAAAAAAAA